>LOEQ01008689.1:113888-125809 GCA_001685075.1 Bramus lutescens
ATCATCATCATCATATTCACCACTACAACCACCACTGCAATGTCATGCAACCTCATCATCATCAATAACAATAACAACATCAAAAACAAAACAAAAGCAAAATAAAAGGAATTAACAAACAACGCTCATTGATATATCTCAATGTCAATGGCCTTAATTCCTCAACAAAAAAGACACTGACTAAGAGAATGGATAGTAAACAAGATTCATCCTGTTCTGTCAAATAAAAATTATATACCTTGACATCAATGATAGATATTACTTCAGAATAAAATTCTGGAAAAATATTTCAAGCAAATTGACTTACAATGTACCTGAGGTGACCATATTAGTATCTGACAAAACAGACTTCTAATCAAAACTAATTAGAAGAGATAGTTAAGGTCACTATATACTCATTAAAGGAAAAATCACCAAGAGGATGTTGCAATTACTAACTATGTACAGACAATAAATGTACAGACATTCACAAAGGAAATACAATTACAGCTTAAAACACCAACTGGCCACCACATTGGTAATGGAAAACTTAAATACCCCATTCTCATCAGTAGACTGATCATCCAGACACTAATAAAACAGAGAAAAAAGTAAATACTATTTTGTTATACATCAAATGGACCTAACATATTTAAATAAAATTTACAAATGAATACTTTATTCTTAGAATTTCATATAACTTTCTCCGAAACTGACCACATACTTGTACACAAAGCAAGTCTTAACATATAGAAGAAAATTCACATAACACTCTGCACCCTATTTGACCACCATAGATTAAACTTGGATATCATCATCAACAACAGAAAAACAGTAAGCTTACAAATTCGTGAAACTGAACATTTCACTATTGAAGAAAAAATGGGTCAAGACAAAACTTCAAAACAAAATGAAAACTTTGTAGATTTGAATGAAAATGAATACAGAACATACCAAAATTTATGGGATGCAATGAATATAATTCTAAGAGGCATAGCATTGATGCCTACATAAAGAAACTGGAATGATTTCATACTGGTAACTTAATAGTACACCTGAACACTCTAGAACTACAAGAAGAAATCACACCCAAAGGAATAAATGGCAAGAAATAATCAAACTTATGACTGAAATCAATGAGAAAGACAGGGGGAGTGGGAGGAAGAGAGGGAGAAAAGAAGAAAATAAAATAAAAACATCAATGAAAATAATTGCTTATCTGAGAAAATTAATACAATTGACAACCCCTTATTCAGAGACTATCCTATTTGACAAAAATAGAAATGAAAAGGGGAACAAAACTGGGCATTACTGTATCTAGACAAACATTAACTCATAAAATAAATAAATGAACTGAAAAAGAAATCAGGAAAGCAAAACCTTTCACAATAGCCTCAATTAATATGAAATATCTTGGGACAGATCTAACCACTGAAATGAAACACCAGTATGAGAAAAAAAAACTTTGAGACAATGAAAAAAAATAGAACATACCAGAAAATGGAAAGATTTTCCATTCTCATAAAATCAACAGCATTAATACAGCACATATGGCAATCATACCAAAAGCAATCTATAGATTTAATTCAGTCCCTATCAAACTCTCAACATGATTATTGATTATCTTGAAAGGACAATCTTTAGCTTCATATGGAAGCACATGCACATAACCATACAAACAAACAGAAAACCGCAAGAGATAAAACAATTCTGAATAACAGTAACAGCAATTACTATTTCTGATATACACTATCTCTACTTTCAAGTTGTACTACAGAGCTGCAGTACAAAAAGAGTGGTATTGACCCCAAAATAGATACATTTATCAATGAAATTGAATTAAAGACCCAGGAATAAATATACACACCTACAGACTTTTGATATTTGATTAAAAAAAAGCCAGAAACACACTAGAATAATTACAGAATCTTTGAAAAATAATGGAGGACAAACTGGAAGGGTTCATGTTAAAGAATAGAAATAGATCCAAAGAGAACAAAACTGAAGTCCAAATGGTTCAAAGACCTCAACAGAAAACCAAATCCACTCAACCTGACAGATGAGAAAATGGGGAGTAGTCTTGAATTCATTGGCACAGGAAAAGACTTTGAAGGGAACACCATTCTCATAGGCACTAATGTAAACAGCTAAAATGGGAATTCATGAAACTGCAAAGCTTCTGTAGAGCAAATGACACTGACATTTGTACAAAGTCGACCTACAGAATGGGAGAAGATTTTTAATACCCAACCAATAGAGTACTAATATCAGATTCATATCAAGAACGCAAAAGATTTAGGAAAACAAATAACTAAATTAAAAAACTAGAGAACAGATCTAAACAGTGAATTCTCAAATAGGAAATACAAGAAAAAAAGCCACTTAAAGAAACGTTCACCATCATTAGTCATCAATAAAACAAAAATCAAAACTACTTTGTTCTCTCATTTTACACATGTCAGATTGGCTAAGAATAATAAGACAAATTATAGGTAATTCTGATAAGGATGTGGAACAAAGGTACCATCTATTGATTATGGGAGTTCAAATTTATATAGCTACTCTGGATATCAGTGTGGCAGTTTTTCAGGAAGATGGAAAATGATCTACCTCAAGAACCAACTATACCACTCTTGGGCATATTTGTCACATGTCATTTAGTTTCTTCTTACCACAAAGACACTTGCTTATTTATCCATGTTCATAATAATCACAAGTTGGAAATACCTTGATATCTCTCAACAAAATCATTGATATAACCTTCATATCTGAGTACAAATTAATATAGTATCTTTACATAATGGAGTATTATTCAGTTGTTAAAAAATGAAATCACAAAATATACAGGTAAATGGAAGAAACTAGAAAAATTCATTCTGGGTGTTGTAGCTCAGTCACAGAAAACAAATATGATATTCATTCAGCTATATTTGATATTAGCTAATAAGTCAAGGCTAGTCAAGTTATACTTTATATTACCCCAGAGGTTAGGTATAGAGTAAGGGATGAAATGGGGATAGATAAACCATTTTTATCTACAATGGTGCACCACCTACAAGTTGTGCTATTGCAATGTTGGCCAAAATTTTTTGGGAACAACCAGCCTTAATATGACTTAAGGCCCACTCTGCAAGATGGAACCTATATCTAACATTGCTTGGCTAACCAAGAACCTAGACCTAGATATCACAAAGAACTAGGTTAGAACTAAATACAACTGTTCCAAAGAAACATTTAAAAGATGAACGTGGCAATAAAATATCATGTAATGAAATTTTCCCATAATTTCAGGTAAGTGCTTTGCTGAACTATGATCAGGAAAGCTTCCTCCTACAGCAGATAGAAACAAACATAGGGACATACAGTTAGAAGTTATTCAGAGAGTAAAAGGTCTTAGTACACTCAGCCCTACAAGGCATGTCTCTACTAAATCTCTCCCCTCAAAGCTCAAGGAACCCTTTAGAAGAAAAGGCAGAAAGAGTATCATTTGTGTATATATAATGGCTTCCATTTTAGTGGTTTTATGGGGATTCATGAGAGTTGATCTCTGCTTCTTCTGTCTTCTTATGGACTCTTTCCCTTCTGTTTGCTTGTTTTGTACACTTCCAGGGTGTTAGTTTTGTCTTTATCTTATTATGCATATTTTATGTAGTATTCAATAGAAGCCTGTTTGTTTTCTAATGACAGATAGAAGAGAGTGGATCCAGATGGGAGGGGAGTTTGGGAGGAGCTGGGGTGGAGTAGAGAGAGGAGAATGTTTAATAGGATGTAGTATGTGATAAAAAGTTATCTGTTCTCAATAAAAGAAAAAAAGTCGATTCTAACAAGCAAAACCAAAATACAACTTCGTTGTATCTCCTAAGACTGCTGCAAGTCAGCAATTGCTTTATTGACTTAATCTGCTTTCTTTCATTTTAAGGAAACACTAAAGAAAAGGGGAAAATCTAAGTGTTATTTTGAGTGGAAACAAACTTATAGAGCAAGGTATCCAGGATAGTAAGAGAGAGGATCAGCAGCAGTTAGCTCATCTGGTAAGAAATCTGGTGCTTGGGAGGCAAGGGGAGAGATTTCATTCATAAACACGTCTGCCAGGTCTTCTTATTTCCACTTCAGTGATCCGCACTTGCCAACAGTTCCTGAACAGGAAGAAGCAGAAAAGCCAGAATGTAATGATGCATCACATCCTAAAACAGTTGAGATACATTTGGCTTACTGACAGGTAACAGAAAGACTCTTCAAATAAATTGCATATATCTGCAAAGTGAGTTAGAGAGAATCCAGTATCTTAAATAATTACATATACAAGTTTTTGAACTTGAGATATTTCTTTTTTAACCAACCTTTTAGAAAGTGGAAATGTGGAATGCAACACAGAATTATAGACTTTATTGCAGGCATTCAACTCTCCTTCATCAATGTCCTTCAAGAATAATGTGCATGAAATTATTAATGCTGAGATATTTTATAATGAATATAGCTAACTTTATCAAAAGGTTAAAAGATTTTATAATTAGAAATACCTAATGTATATTGAAATCTCAAATTTATATTAAGCATTTAGATGTCCTTTTTTAGAAAAAGTTTTTCAGTAAGTGTATTTTTAACCAAACAGCATAATAGTTTTATATTTAGCATGCTTTGTAATTATAATAACTAGCTGATAAGATTTTTTAAGGATATTACTTACCAGACCACAAAGTTATCACACTATTTATTAGCCCAAGCTACCTTTTGTGTGAAAAAAATGAAGATATTTTCAATAGATAGCCCTATGGGATCCACCTAAGACAATAAATAATAAACTTGCATTTAATTAAGTACAACATAGGGATCAATATATCAGCCATTGTAGAAATCAAGTGACTCAATTCACATAAAGCTCTCTATGAATCACCAAACAACTAAGACTATTGTACAGGTTATCTACTGTCATTACCACATCCACTGTTCATTCATCTATTATGCCTGTGCACATTTCCTGAGCATTTAGTGAGACTGTAAAAAGGTGGGATAATGACTAATTTGTTTTGTGGTCTTTCCAATTCAACATGAGATAGCTGATATTAGATCCAACTGGTGGTGCTGTGGCAATGACTTTTTTAAAGTGTCACAGGAGACAGAGGAAAATGCACCAACTTTGGGAAACATGGGGAGGTTATTCTGAGGACACACATTCTATGTCAGTCCTCGACAGATGAGATATTTCAGTGGACAAAGGCACAGGAAGCCAAGCCATCATTTAAAGAGGCATGGAGTGAGACACTTGATTTGAAATTGGAAGTAACCCACATATATTTGGAACACACGGCGCATTGCACTTTAGTTCAGGCTGCAAGCTCCCTTCATGGCTGTCCATGGGGGCTGTGCAAGAAGTTGTCTAAGGCAGTCTTCTTCCTGTTGAAAATGAGGAACCTTGGGAATAAGAGGCTCCAAAATAAAGATTGATAATTACCTAAAAAGAAAACACAAGTATGAGTAAATGCTGAAACTAGAATTAAAGACACATGGGAAAGACATTAAAAAAAAGAAAAAATGGAGAAGGTGACCCTGAAGTATACAGATGAAATTATCATGATCCAAAAAGTGAATTACAACCATTGGCCACATTGTATGTGCTGTGTTCCAAATAAAACCATGTTTATGACATATTGAACTAAAAATAGAGAAAAAGATGTTAAAATGGAGTGGATGAGAGAGACATTGGGGAGATTGTCAGAGACACTCATTATCCAGGTGGATTTCAACATGAGAAAAAAGGAAAAATAGATTTTTATATGCAGAGATGGAACTTGATGCTAAGACAAGCAAAAAAAATCAAAACAAAACAAAAGGTCATAGTCAAATGCTTCTTAACAATGTTAAGTTACTTCCCATAGCCCTTCAAAATTTCCATCAATTGATCTGTTCTTGATACTAAGGATGAATTCACAATTTTAATATTCTGCCTCTGGGCTATGCATAACATCCTTGTGGATATTCTTATTCTCAAAGCTCTAGAGTCATTTCTACACACTTCCATTGCCTCACTTTACAGTAAAAGTCAGATCCACATACGAGAATGTCACTGTCTTTGCTACCAAGACAAATGATTAGCATGTGCTAATATTTAAAATGGACATTGAGATGAATCTGGCCCCCCCTCCACTTCAGTTATAGAGCTTGTATCAGCAAGGAAGCAAGCACACTGTAGGCTCTGTTCTCAACTGTGCCATGCACATTTAATTAGTGGCAAAAATAGAAATACATATTTAGCTCCTTATTCAGCAAGAACTAGAAAGACACCATATTAGAACACAGCAGAATACAAAGATTGACACTTTGACAAAGGTTTCCTTCAAAAATGAAACCCGGATATGATGACTTGAGCAAGTCATCTGGTAATTGCTGACCAGTTTTAACTAGGTCAGCTCCAAATAAGGACATAAATTGAAAGCAAAGGAATAAATGTGCTTATTATCTAATGTGGTGAAGATGGATTTAACAGAATCTAGTGTGAATGACAAAAAACATTTGGGGCTGGAGAGTGATAGCTTAGTGGCTCAAGTTTTTAAAGAAAAGCATTTACAAGATTTTATTTGAGGAAAACCAAGTGTTTGATTTTTTTCTATGTTTATAATAGTTTGGTTTTATTATATAGTGTTTTAAATCAAGTTTTATAGCTTAAACGATAGAAATTATTATTGTTTCAGCTTTGTGGTAAGGATTTCAGACATTGCACCAAGCTGAAATGAAGGGTCCCTCTGGACTTGCTGCATATTGGTAGCTTTGCTTTTAATTGTCTTCTTGTTTTTAATTGTCAGATCCTGAGCTCCCAGACCTCAGTTACTCAACATTCATTGCCATATGGGAAGAACATGGAAATTTTCTTTAAGACCAATAAGAGCACCATTTGTTAAGTATGCTTTCTTTTTTCCAGTTGATATTTTTTGCTTCTTTGCCAAAAATCAGGTGTTCAAAGGTGTGTGGATTAATATTTGGGTCTTCAATTCAGTTCTGTTGGTCCTCCTGTCTGTTCTTATGCCAATACCAAGCTGTTTTCAGTACTGTAGCTCTGTAGTAGAGTTTGAAGTCAAGAATTGTGATGCCTCCAAAAGTTCTTTTATTGTACAGGATTGTTATGGCTATCCTGCGTTTTTTTGTTTTTCCATATGAAGGTGAGTACTGTCCTTTAAGGTCTGTGAAAATTTTGCTGTGATTTTGATGGGCATTGCACTGAATGTATAGATTGCTTTTGGTAAGATTTCCATTTTTACTATGTTAATTCTACTTACCCAAATGTTTGGGAGATCTTTCCACTTTCTGGTATCTTCTTCAATTTCGTTCTTCAAAGATTTAGAGTTCTTGTCATGCAAGTCTTCCACTTGTTTGGTTAGAGTTACTCCCAGATATTTTATGCTATTTGTGGCTATTGTGAAGGGTCTTGTTTCTCTGATTTCTCTCCCAGCCCTTTTATCATCTGTGTACAGGAGGGCTACTGATTTTTTTTTTAGTTNAGGGAGGGGAGCAGAGAAAAATGTAGAGTTCAATAAAAATCAATAAAAAAGAAATCCCTAAAATAAATTTAAAAAAGACCAATAAGAACTTTTCTATTTTGTAGTATCTACGTACCTTCTATCCTTAGCCTCTATATTTTCTTGTACAGATTTTAGTTAAGTCAAGCTCATGCATTACAATATATATGAATAAATTAAAATTATTTAGTAAATGTCCATAATATCATCCTTTAAATACATTAATATTTTATATGAAGATACCAAGGATAACAAGCACGGTTTCACTGGGTCTTCTGCTCACAATCTCTTTACTATGAAATTTGTTCAAAGATGAAGCTTCATCTGAAGGTCAGGCAGGTTTTGGATATGCTCTCATTTGTAAATGAATTTTTTAGTTCTTGTATTTAAACTTCAGGCTCTTTTGTGCATACTAGACCAGCACTTTCACCCTGAACCACATCCCCATGAAAGTGTGTGTGATTATTCAATATTCATTTCTCCAGGACCTTCAGGATTGAAGGTTTGAGTTCCCTAGGGGGTATAAGACTGAAAGATAAAATTTCTCATGGTAGAAATAGATAATAGGAACATCGTTAATTTGTTCTAATAATAACAGAAATACAGCCAATAGACATCAGATGACAATACTGTTTAAATATGCTTCAGAAATAGGAAGGTAAATTAGGAACTGAAGATTCGTGAATGGCAATGGAGAATCAAGATAAAACTCAAAAGTAGATTGATCCTTAAAGCCCCATTTCCCCTCATGTTAATAGATGAATAAGGAAAATGCTGATAAAACACTGAAGAGTGAAGTGTAGCTTTGCTTCCAGGTGGGACTATAATTTTACTTTCTGCAGCCTATATGGTAACACCTGGCCTCTCAAGACACAATACTGCAAAAGCTAAACTATAAATGGAAATGATTCACTACCCAGCAAGTTAGTCAAGGACTCAACACAGACTCCATATAGTTTAGTGCTAATTAGCTAGCACTATGTATAACAGGGCCAGCAGAAAATAGACCAAATCATCGGAAGAACTGTTTCAAATAATGAATTCAGGGAACGTTTTCTGATATATATGATATGTTGTTCCAAAAGGAGGAGTGGATAGAAATGGTAGCAGTTGAAGAATGTGTGTCCAGGTTGTCAGAAATTGGTGAAAGGCATCAAGTATCTGAGAATCAGGAGACAGTAAAAAACACCTGGAGAATTTCCTTGGGAAGGGGAAACTGAAGAGAGCTCCTCAGTAAACTGGGGTGAGGTGCTGGGAACAACAGCGATTGGTTGGGCAGGTTGGGGGAGAGAAACTACCAGGAATCCACAATGATGACCTCAGCTAAGACAACTCTAATAGTGGAAAGGGTGTCTGAACTGGGCATCTCCTGTAATCAGATTGGTGAGTGCCATAGTTGTCATCAGAGAGCCTTCATCTAGGAAATGACGGAAGTAGTTGCAGAGACCTACACTCAAGCAGTGGCCTGGGAGCCCTGCTGAAGAGAGGGAGGAGGGATTGCAGGAGTCAGGAGGTTAAGGTCATAATGAAGGAACCCACAGAGACAGCTGCCCTTAATTAATGGAAGCTCATGAACTTTGGAGCCTGCGTGGGACCAATGCCCTCTGCATGCAAATGGCAGTTGTGTAGCTTGGTCCGTTTGCGTGGCTCCTAGTGGTAGGATCAGAACCTATCCCTGGCCTGCTTGGATGCAGAGGGAGGAGCTTGGTCCTGCCTCAACTTGATGTGCCATGCTTTGTTGATGCCTATGGAAGGCCTGCCCCTTTTCTGAGGAGTGGATGGAGGTGGGTAGGGTGGAAGCAGGAGTGGGGGGGGTGGGAGCAAGGGGACATGAGAAGAGGAAGGAGGGAAACTGGGACTCGGATGTAAAATAAATAAAACATTTCATTAATAAAATGTATCCTACCAAGAGTTGTCACATATTTACAGTAAGAAAAAGCATGGGAGAAATTTTATGGTAGTTTAAAGGGAATGTATGTATCAGTTCCGGATCCTCAAACCCAAGTTCTCAGCACAAAGAAGATTTATTTGTCCCGGAGGGACAGAGGGTGGAGATAACGGACAAAGACAGGAGACAGAAGAAGAGGGAGAAGGGAAAGGAATCAGGCAAAGGGAATAGGGTTATTTCTCCGAGTGGGACAAAGGACTGCCTTTGCGCGGAGAGGGGACAGACTCAACAGAGAAAAATGGCAGTTCAAAAAGTTCCAAGGGGAAACCTTGTGTTAGGATGAGGTGTTTAACTTTAATTTGGCATGTTTATTTGTTGAACCAAAAGGGGCTTTTGATCGCTGGACTTTCATAGCTGGAGGTAGTCAACCTCTGGAGGAGGAAGTTGCCAAATAAGGAAATAAACCTTGGGAGGGCTAGCCTGGGAATGTAATCTAATAGTTTTTAGGTAGGAGGAGGGAATTGGGGAGAAGGGCAAGGACTGAGTGTTTGAGTGGGCTAGTGTGCTTTCATTCCCACCTTTTTGTTTTATTACTAGGGGGCTGACTATTAGTTGGGAAAGTGGGCATTGTTCTCTCTCTGTGGCTGTTTCCTGTGGACATTGTGCCTTGGTGTTAACAGACCCAAGGAAGCTTCCTTCTGAGACAGTGAAAGAGCTTGGATCTGAGGGAAATATTGGTGGGAATAAATTGTGAGAAGGGTCGAATAGATTGTGAGAGAAGAAGATATAAAAGTTTAACTGAGTCATGAATGTCTGAGAAAATCATCTACGGGTCCAAGAAAGTAATTTAAGGTATTTAGAAAATTGTTTCCACAGAAACAGAGGAGGGGTGGACTGGGGGATGGGTGGGTGGGGGGTAGGGAACTAACTAACTAAATAAATAAATAAATGAAAGTGGTTTAAAAAACACCTGAACATAATATCTGGATGTGATAAATATAATCAAAATTAGCATCTCCATGCAGACATATTATAGATACTCTGCTACAACTGAAAAGCAAGACAAGATCAATTTAAGAAAACAAGTTCACGTGTGTGTGTGTGTCTGTCTCTCTGTGTGTAGCAACAATAATTAAAGAGGTCAGTAATTTGAGAAGGTGTGGTGGGAAACAAGGACACCTTGATGGCTGAGTCAGGTGAGGAAATGACATAAACACAATATTCATATATAAAGTTGTAAAAAATTCAATTAAAAGGGCAGAAATTCCTTTACTACCAAATTCATACTGAAAGAAACATTAAAGAACCCCTTTAGGCAGAACTCAAGATGATGTTAAATAAAAGGCTGTGAGTGAAGGCAGACGTCCAGACCAAGGGCAGAAGGGACAGACGTACAGCTTCAAATGAACACTGACTGAATAATAATGCCTGTTAACTTTCAGATCTCTATGGAATTAAATTATATGATAATAGATATCATTCAAAGGGACTTAATGAAGCTAATGTGTTTCTTGTATTTCTTTTATTCTTTCATTAGACTTATAATATATAAAGGGCTTATGTGCTGATATTTTTGGATAAGTCCTAAGTAGAGATGAAAATCTAGTAAGTTTAGGAAAAAATGGAATATTACAAATATATAAAAGTAGACATACATTAACTAAAAAATAAAAAGTGTGCAGAAAATTAGAAACAGTGCCATGATAATCTTAAAACCAAGTATCTGTGTATTTAAAAAAATGAATGGGTTAATGTCATAATTAAAATCCAAAGTTTAAACCTGATATCTTTCCCATACTAACATATATACTTTCTGTTTACAAAGAAAAAGGTACTCAATATAAGAGTAAAGAAAAATCAAATTACATAAAGTGTGCAAGCATGATACTTAGAACATTGTAGCTGTCTAGGTTTCATGTATGTTATGGAGACCACTGTAGGATAAAAGACAACATTGATGTTAACTCATTACTGGACCCCACATGCTAAACTACTGACCTTCAGGCAATATGTATTCAGTGGTTCAATAGAGGCAAGATTGTTTATAAGGGTAACTAAGTCTCTTGATTGGATTTGAGAATGACTGTACAGGAGGAGCTTTTTAATTGGGTACTGCAAACATGGTCAAAATCTTCATACTTTCAGAAAATATTTTTAATGTTTTTTATTAAATAGAGATATTTTCAAAGTGTCATATATATATGTGTGTGTGTGTGTACACCTGGACATATGCATATACACATATATACACACATATAAACATACACACATATAAGCATATATACAGGTATGCACACACATACACATATATTTCTCTAGACTCATATGTTGTTTCTAGCCTTGTTCCTATATAAAGGCTTCTTATTGAAGGGTTATGGTTAATTCGTTGATCTTGAGAAAGGATCATAAAGAGAAAAATATAGAGCTCAAGAAAAAAAAACAGAGCTCTGAGAGTAGGAAATGCAAAAAAAGAGAAGAAATTGCTTTTCTCATGCAAATCAAAACAACTCTGAGATTCCATCTTACACCTGTAAGAATGGCCA
>LOEQ01008690.1:12785-29712 GCA_001685075.1 Bramus lutescens
CTACCTACCTACCTACCTACCTACCTACCTATCTGGAGAAATGATGTAACAATACATCCTAACAATAGACTGTACTTATATTAATCCATAAAACGTTATGTTTAATAATATAAACTTTAAATTGGACTTAGTGAAGTTGTGGTCTTGCTGTATTGATTCTCTCCCTCCCTCTCTCCCTTCCCCTTCTTTTCTTCCCTCGTCTGTTCCTTCCTTCCCATGATTCTCTGTGTATGGTAGTACCTAGGCTCATCCCTCCCTCTGTTCCTTCCTTCCCATGATGCTCTGTGTATGGTGGTACCTAGGCTCGTCCCTCCCTCTGTTCCTTCCTTCCCATGATGCTCTGTGTATGGTGGTACCTAGGCTCTTCCCTCCCTCTGTTCCTTCCTTCCCATGATGCTCTGTGTATGGTGGTACCTAGGCTCTTCCCTCCCTCTGTTCCTTCTTTCCCATGATGCTCTGTATAGAGGTGGTACCAGGGACTTACGCACACTGAACAATTATTTTACTGCCAAGTTAAATTCCCAGCTCACTGGACAATTTTCTTATTTTGTAAGCTTGAAAGTTTTATAGGCTTCCTGAAACTTAGATTTCTTTTCTACAGAATGAAACAACAATTAAACAAAAGAAGGTTTGTAGTGATAACTCAGGGAATCCATAGAGCCTACACCAATTCTCTGCAATTCTCTGCCATGCCTGCCTGTCGATCACTATTTATGGATACTTGATGCTCCACACAGTTGACTTACCCTGGTGGCTTCCTTGGTTCTTGGGCTTTTGGACTTGTACTGACCTTTATCATGGACATTCCTTGTTGTACAGCATGGTAAGGGAAGATCAGGGGTTTCTTGCCTCTGTGTGTGGATTGGCTCACCTAATAAATATTACATTATCTTGTCTCTATCCTACTGTTTCTGTTTCTCTGAGTCACCCCCATTAACACAGAGGAGGAGGACATGCCTTTCAGGATTAACTTGATGATGCCCTATACGTGGCTTCATGAGTATGGTCTTCCCAGATGACCTTTCTAGGCAGGAACTTTTTGATTTACCCACATTTATCATTTTTCTAAGGTCACTCAGAGGGTGTGTGAGCCTGCAGGGGAGTCCATTTGGGCATTTGAATATGATGCTGTTACCTACAATGTTCATGCCGAAGAGCTGCACAACTGATTTACAAAATCAACACAAAATCTCATAATAATTTAGCTATATGTGTGATTTTGTGCTGAGGTGCATCCACAGATACTTCTGACTACATGTGGCCACATGATGGGCATGCCTACTATAATGTATGACTCCGGACACTGCCTGAACTGAGCTATACAGCCACCACACTTTCTGTGCTCCAGCATGGAGAGTCATGGAGTATCTTTTGATAAAGCTCTCTGGGAGGATTTTACAGGAATTAATGAGTATAAAGTAGAAAAAATTCGGCTAAGATAATGAGCTATCTTTGGGGGTAAGAGTTTTTTGCTCCCTAAAATGTACTACTTGCTCCTTTCCTCTTGTTGAAGTGCCCTCACAAAGGGTCCCTATAATGTGATAGCACCAGGATGAATTGGTTCACAGAACCACCGAAGTTCAGGCTTCTGGAGACAACTGTGTACTGTACTAAGGGATATTTTGAGTTAGACTTATATAGATTTCAAAGCTACTCTCCAAACAGCACAGCATGGGTTATTCTCAGCAGCTGTATCTTTTCTGTGTCTTCATGGAGCACAACACCTTGTCTAGTGTGTTCTGTCTTTCTGGGTCCAGGGAGACATCTAGCATTTGAACATGATATGTATTCTCCTCTGTTGCAGTGATAAAATACCATGATCAGCAGCAACCCAAGGAAGGAAAGGTTTATTTTAGCTCAGGATTCTAGAGAAATGAAGTCAATAATGGTGAAGAAGTCATGGGAATAGTAGAAGAAAGGTGTGTGTGTGTGTGTGTGTGTGTGTGTGAGAGAGAGAGAGAGAGACAGACAGACAGACAGACAGACAGACAGAGACAGAGGCAGAGACAGAGAGCAAGGAGTGGGATGAGGCTAACTCACCTCAAATCCCTCCCCCAGTTATGCACTTCTTCCAGCAAAGCTCCACCTCCTAAAGGTTCCATAACTGCTCAAACAACAAACAACCTATTTGAATTTGAATACCAAGTGTTCAAATACCTGAGCCTGTGGGGTCCATTTCTCATTAAAAACCACCACTAGACAAGAGTTATTCTTCCTCCTACAGCCAAACTCTCGACAGGTGACACCTTACAGAAGGGAAGGTTTATTTTGGCTTCACCATAGTGGAAATACTGAGAGGGAGGCCGCCCCATGGTGGAAGAGTGCAGAGCCTTGTCCACACCGTTGCTTGAGAGGCCGGTTTCATAGATAGCAGGGCAAAAGCAGTTACTCTGAAGTCTCATCCCCAGTGACCACTAATTCCAGCCATTTCCCAAAGGTTCTACACCCTCCCAGCTTCATCAACTGGGAACTAACTGGTCAAGCTCAAACCACACAGGTGTTAGGAAACACAACACAGTACAACTGCTTTTACAGACCTAGAAGCAAACTAGGTCTTACTAAGTTTGTAAAATACTACAAGCTAAAAGGATGCTTCATGCTAGTAATGACTTCCTCCAGCCATTACAAAGGAACAGAAGAAAGTCTGTGTAAAGATTTAAAGGGTGCTATCCTGTAACTAGAAATTTATGTGGTTTCCTAATCCCCAGTGGAGAATATTTGCCAAATGTTTCCAGCAAGGAGAGGAACCTTCACTTTATATTTTACTTCTTTTTGTCTAATTACGGGAGACACATGAGATTAACATCACTGTCTCCAACTTACAGACCAGGAAAACGAGGCACAAGAGATTTAGACAATTTTTAAATGACATTTAGCTAACCCGTGACTGAGCACAATTTGAACCCATCATTGTCAGTCTGACTCAAAAATATAATTTCTTTCCCATCATCCTAACTTCTTCTCTGCAATTTATGCATTAGTCAGTTCTAGAGGTTTCTGTAGTTTTTTCCAAGGAAGACCTAGGGTCAGAATCTACAGGTAAGAGAATTATAGACTGCCTATATACAGAGTTGTAGTGACTCCTTGTATTTTAAAGTGAAGGGGATATCAGGAAGGATTTAGGAACTATAATTTGTGGCCAGTTTGCAAAGCTAAACTTGTATGTTGGTGGCCTTACAGGAACTGTCTGCCCTGCTGCCAAATCCCAGCTTTTGCAGAAGTGCTGTTTTTAAAGAAGCATTTCATTTCCAGAATCCAAGCTGAAAGAAAAAAAGAAAGAAACTACCCATAATGTGTTTTCATGCACTATTTAGACATGGTAAAACAGTCGCGCATGCTCATTTGGCTATCTGATTGGACTTTGGGGTGCACCAGGGTGGGAGAGAAGCTGCCTCACTGAGACAGCATGAAACCATTCATCTTTTTCGTTTTTTCTGGCGGGTGACCTGGGCTGCACGGAAAAGAGAAGGGAAGCCATAGCCCACCCGAGAGCAGAGGAGGTGTGTAGTTGTTGTGCTGTGCTAACTAAGCGTGGACTTTCCATGCTACTTACATAAGGGCTGCATGTCTTACACAGTCCAGGGAGGATCTGATGCTGCCTCTGCTGGCCTGCAGCTACATAGCTAATTGATGCCTGCACTGCAGTGTGTCTCTGGGGGTGAAATCTGAAAACTAGGCACTGGCCAGTATCCTGTTGCTAATATTTATTCTTGACTTGTTTGTTATATTCCATGAGCCTGAAAAGAGAGGAAACTCCCACCCCATCTTTCCCTAAAAAATACTGCATGTGTGTATTAGTGAGGTGCTATAGCTAGTATCCGTGGGAGTAATTTTAATTTTCCAGTCACTGTATCTAAGGCTTACTGTGTTCAGTTATGTAAACAGAACAGAGGGATTCAAACTCAAACATGAATTTGTGTTTAGATATCCAGCCCTAGGGGTGGTCTGACTGATGGTGTTGATTGTCACCTTGAATAGGTTTAGAGTCTGCTAGAAGACTGGTGAGGTTCTCC
This sequence comes from Bramus lutescens, assembly GCA_001685075.1. Taxonomy (NCBI): domain Eukaryota; kingdom Metazoa; phylum Chordata; class Mammalia; order Rodentia; family Cricetidae; genus Bramus; species Bramus lutescens. The sequence continues at coordinate 16,799 of LOEQ01008690.1, forward strand.
TCTGGGATGTCTGTGAGGGAATTCCTGTGAAGGCATTTCCAGAGAGGATTCAGTAAGAAGGGCAGACCCACTCCAAGTGGGAGGCGCTCATCCCTAGCTGGCATCTGCACAGAATGAAAGGGAAACAGAAGCAAGCCAGTTGAGCGCAATCATTCGTGTTCTCTGCTTCTTGGCTACCATGATGTGGACAGTTCTGCTCCATCACTCCCCACCCCAGTAAGGGGCAGACACCCTCGAAACTACAGGCATTGTGATTTCTGGTATTAAGTACGTCATGGGCATTTTGGTCACAGTGATGCAAAACTGACTAACACGGATGGAAAGTGGCCCCATCACCACCTTATCTTGTCCCACCGGCATGGCGAGATTTCATGGGGTTTACTCAATAAATACCACTGTATGCTTCCAGAATGGACTGGAAGCCATCACCACCACATGACACAAAGAAACCTCTTCATACCAGCCTATTCAAACCTATTCATAAAAGAACCAATCACGGGCCTGGAGAGATGACTCAGTGGGCAAGACTACTTACCACACAAGCATGAAGACCTGAGTTTGACACCCATGTAAACCCCATGTAACACCCATGTAAAAAGACGGCCCTGGCCACATGCAGGCTGGAAACCCCAGAGCTATGGGTGGTAGAGATCAGAGGATTGCTAGAGCTTGCAGACTGCCATCCTAGTTCCAGGGACAGTAAGAGACCCTGCCTGGAGGGAATAGAGTGGAGAGTGATGGAACCGGACACTCAGCATCCTCTGGTCTGTGTGAGCAGAGACTCCACCCACTTATGTGCTCATGGAACACACACACGCATCCCTAGCCATTGTTAGATGGTCAAGATTCTTGTGTCAGTCATTAAACCATTGATAGTTTCTTTCCAGTTAGCCATAGTCAAAAACATTTCTGCATTTACAGCTTGGGAATTTGAAAATGCTACAAATTCAAGCTTTTGGGGAGATGGCTGACAGGGGCATCCCACCACGTTCACTATCCACAGCTATGGTGAGAATCTGCCCTCCAGAGCCTGTTAAGAAGGCTCAGCAGGAAAAGAACTTGGTGCCAAGCCTAGTAGCCTGAGTTCAGTCTCTGGGACCCACACGGTGAAAGGGCCGAACTAACTTCTCCAAGCTATCTTCTGAATACAGGTGCGCAGCATGGCACATTTGCGCCCACACAGACACAGACAGGCAGACAGACATGTAAGAATTAAAAACGTACTAAAGAATGCGAGCTTAAGAATGAGACTCAGGTGGGTGGGGTATTCAGATTTGTGACATATTAATAATAGCATAACCTTGGGCAAAGCATTTATCTTCTCTGAACTTCAGATCCCCAGTTACTGAGAAGGTGCAGTTCAGAGAGAGCAAAGTCGAGTTGCTTCTGAGTGCCAGGCACAGTGGGGTCTTGAGGAATATCCATAGAACTCCCGATTTTCAAATAATAGTTTCCATGTTGAGAAGGAATCAGAGATCATACCTGAAGGCATCAGGGGCAGAGCAGCAATTGATTAGTAATGTCTGCCATGAATGTTGGGAAGGGTGTTGTGGCACCACAAGCAACAATACCAGGCAACACTGAGCAAGCATTTATAAATTCTAGGTGCTCTTCACAAAACACCTGCTCTATATAATAATAATTTGGCTCATTCATATAGCCTGGTTAGGCAATTTTTCTCTATGGGGTGATGCCTCATATTTGGCAAAGTCTAGAGACTTTTTTTTTTTTGGTGGTCAGGATTGAGGTACATACGGGTAGTATTGACACTGAAGAGCTGATGAACATCCAACAAGGCAGATGACAGATCCCTCCATGCACAACCCCCAGATTACCTGGATCAAAGTGCAGTGGTGCCAAGGATGAGAGAGTCTGCCAGGAGTGCTGTCAGTCCATGGTATTGCTGGGAAGTGAGGCACGGAGAAGCCAAGCACTCATTCTAGGTCATCCAGGAAGCAGAAGACTGGGACTGAATCAGACATAAGTCCACCCTTCCCTTCTGCATGTTTAGTAAGAAGGGGGAAAGGAGCAGGGCAGGGAGAGCAGGAGCTCAGAGCAGCAGAGCAGAGTGCAGTTGCAATCACAGGGGTTTGCTCTTTTGTTTTACTTCCCTAGCACTGAAAATGCCCACTTCCCCAGGCTGCCTCTTCCAAATCCCTGCTGTGAAAGTTCAGCTCTCTCTCAAATTTCCTCTGGCACTGGCATCCTCCTTCCAGCAGCTCCCTGTTTTCTGCTCCTGCCCAGTGCTGGCAGGTGATGGCCTGTGCCTGTGATTTGCTCTGACACACCACTGCTGCCAATGTTGCCTGGGAAAGTGACGCTGGGAGGTGTTGCTGCTTCACGAGTACAAAATACCAGCTTTGCACATCTCCCTAGGGAAAGTGGGGCTGGGGACTGCTCCGGAGAATCTGTAAAACAGCAGTGCCCAAGAGTAGCTCTTTGTGACATTCCGTGCTCTGCGTGGCAGTAGCTAACTGTTAAGTGCAGAGTTGGTGACTCACCTGGAGCCTTCAAAGAGGAAAGCAATAGTCAGCTGCACCTGAGGTGGTGGGGCTGCCATGCAGCTGAGTCTTGGATCTGCCTCATGTTTCTAGGTGAGCAGGGATACTGTCTTGAATGAGTCTAGAGGGAGAGGAATGGTATAAAACTCAGACTGGGACTCAGCTTCAATGGCTGTTCAGCAGTGAGCAGGTAGCTGCACCTCTCTGAACTTCACTTTTCACTTGTAAACATGCCACAGAGAGGTGGTGAGCATCACATCTTGTTAGATATAGGATGGAGCACAGATACTAAGACCTAAGAAAGAAAATTATATTCTTTCTTATTTATGAAACCAATTGCTATGTTGACCCAGATTCAGAGATGAAAGCCAGGCTCATCAGAAAAGAGTGCCTGATTGATTAGTCATGTCTGCTGTGGATACAGATGTGGAGGACAGGTATGCACACTCGGTGCTCATGCTCAGGCTTGGCAGCTGCAGAAGCACTTCTTAGACTCTATCACTGTTCTTGATTATTTAAGCTGCTGTAAAGCCAAGGAAGAAATAATTCTTTGATAGAGACCAGAAATTAGTGAAGAAGAAAAGCTCATTTTCTTTAAATTATGATTCCTAATAACCCAATGGCCTTCAATGCAGAGGGGTTTTAGCATGCTGAGCCAGTAGGGGATTGGGAACCAAGTGATTAGTCATAATTCTCTCCCCCACTTGATATGTTTCTGGCAGATGGGGTAGCCTCTGATGAGGGAGGAGTTAGTGAGGCCCAGAAGAGAGAGGGTCAGCTGACAGGCTGGTCTCAGACACATGTGAGCACGGGGGAGAGAGTTGATATTAGCTGGAAAAATTCAAACCACGTCTAGTTGGTGATCACGGTGTGGGCTTCATCTGCATCTCTAGACATTCACCTTTGTGTATGAGCTTCTCATGCTTCCTCTGGGCATCATAGACTGCATAGGATTCAGGCCTAGCCAATCAGAATGTCCCTGGCTGCAGGAGTGGGTTAAGGGGGAAGTCACATGACCAAAGTTGAAGTTGAAAATTAAAGGCTGGTATTTTTGTGGAATTCTCAAGAACCCCGTTCTTTCCATTAGCCTTGCTGAACCTGGCATGACAGTAACTCAGATTTCTTGAGACCATTTTTGTTCATAAGGGGAGATTGCCCAACAATGAAGCCACAGTGGAGCAAAGTGGAGATGAGGGATGGCAGTATGAAGGTTCTCCATGGCACTATCCAAATTTGCACCATCCAAGTTTCTAGAAGCAGCCACGTCTGAATTTATATGCACTTTCCATTAACCAATTTATAATGAATTGTTTTCGTCCGAAGAAGAGTCCTTAATGAATCCAGGAGTGTTCCTACCTTTGATGGAGAAAGATGAAAACTACAGACCAAACAAGACTGGAAGTGGATGTGGTGCATAGCAGTAACCCCAGCAATAAGGTAGCTAGCTGAAGCAGGAGGACTGTGATCTGGAGGCCAGTCTGGAGTACATCCCCAAATCTTGTTTCCAAAAACAGTAACAATACCAACAATTATGATAGAAAAAATAAAGGAAGAAAAGTGGAATAATTCTAATGTGCTAACCATGAGAATAACTTCTGTCTGTACACTAGAGGTTCCATGGCTACCATGACTCTCATGAAACAGCTTAGACTAGGAGGTTGTCACTCGTATTAATAATAACTGCGCCATGGACTGTTTTCCCACTGAAGAAATCTAGAGTTTCAAGTTATTGTGGACTTACTGGGTAGATGTTAGTGCCCATATGGTCAGCCCTATACTAATGTGTATACATATAACATTGAAAGATATATTTTGCTCATGTATGAAATTCTCAAAAAACTAAAAAATTTATGTGTAGTTTGTGTGGTGATCCACATTTATAGTGACTGATTTGGGCAAACGAGGCAGGAGAATTGCCACAAGTTCGAGGCCAGCCTGGCCTACATAGCAAGACTGTGTCTCCAAACCCAAATAACAGATACACAGATTTACGCATGCGTGCACACACCCCTCCTAATGTGTCAAGCCCAAAGCATAATAACCAGATCCATTACGAAGCTTAGATTGATCACCAGCTCAGCCTGATCCTGAGAACCATGAGTCTTAATTGCACAGTGACTGCTTGGTCTCTCAGTGAACACTCTAAAGCAAAAGGAGGAGAAAAGAGAGCGGAGGTTATTCTGAACCAGGTACAAGCATAGTGTGCTCTGTCCTAGCAAAGTAAGACCCAGCATGCAGAAACTTAGGAAAAGAATAAGAAAGGGAAAAACCTGTAGGCAGGAAGCACAAAAGCTGATGCATGGTGGCTCTTTCTGTAACTTATATTAAAATAATTGATCAAATGCATATTATCAGCTCCTGGAATACACAGTGATAATGGCTGTCTATAGTTCACCATTTAATCTCAGGCCCCTAAAGAGAACTCTGAGGAAATCCAGCAAGGATATCATTGCATTTTGTTATACAAGCAATTCTTGGAGAGACTGAGGGGAAGGTGGGGCAGGTAGTCACATTTTAAGCATGTCTTGATGTTGTTGGGAACAGTGCTCAGTGTGCCGAAGCAGGCTACAGGCTAGAGTCACACACTGTGCTCTACTCTGGGAAAAGCCTGTCTCAGAATCTGTAAAGGTAGTTTCTGACTGTCTGCATGTCATTCACTAGTGAGCCGTTTGTCCTGGGCCTGAGTAAAAGCTAGCGTTTCTTCCTCTGAGATCCCCAAGAAGCACAAAGCACTGGCCTTAACTGTGCAGGGGGCATGTTCTTACCTTCAGAGTGATCCACATTTTAAAATGTCTGGCAATTAGAAACTGCCTGCTTAAATGTCTTTCCCATTTCCATTCCCCACATCTGCAGTTTAAAAAGGCTTGCCTGTGACTGCTGAAGATGACAGTGGCGATGACGATGATGGCAACAGTGGTGATGACGATGATGGCAACAGTGGTGATAACGATTTCTTAATTACTACGCACCCGAGTCCCCACTGGTTCATTTACACATACCTGTGCCTGTGTGCCTCTGATTTCCCTTACTTTGTATTTTCACCTAACTGGCTTTATTCCTCCATGATCTAGCCTACTAATTTCTCTCAAACTCTCCCATCATGCCTCTTTCTTAGTTCCTGGTGCCACTGCTAAGTAGATACACCACTGTTGTGCAATTTAAAACATGGCTATGGTATTCTTTGAATGATATCCAACTCTCTTTTGATGTTTTTTTTCTGAAAAATTTCAACAATTTTATCCTCTATACACAAGGTACTGTTAAAACCACTTTTATATAAGTCCTGTTTATCACATTGACCCACAACACCGTCCCTCTTCCCCCACCCGGTTGGTCCCTTTGTTCCCGTAGGCAGTTTCATTTCGATTCTCATGTCACATGTACACACATGATTTTATGTACCTCTCAAATCTGTGAAACCCGAAGGAGAGAAACATATGATCTTTGTTTTTCTGAAACTGGCTTAATTTACTTAATGTGAATACCACCAGCTTATCCATTGTCCTGCAAATGACACAGCTTTGTTCTTTATGCCTGAATAAACTTCTACTTGATTGTCTTTATCCGTCCCTCTATTGTTGGGCACCTAGATTGTATCCATAACTTAACCGTTGTGAATTGTGCTGTGATCAGCAACGATGTTAAAGTATCTCGGGGATGTGCTGACTTGGAGACTTCGGTAAATACCCAGGAGTGTTGTAGCTGGTGCAGCCAGATGATTGCTCTACTTTTAGTTCAGTTTTATTTGTTTATTTTTTTAGAACACCCCATACCTGTTTTTACAGTAACAGGATGATGTTTGCATCCCCACCAGTCCTGTCTAAGGATTCCCTTTTTTGTGAGATAAACCATGACGTCATGTTTGCTTTCTTTTATTCCAGGGATTTCTCAAAGAGTCTGGCATCTGAAAACCCTCCATAAATGCTAACAACTTTTCTGTGGAATAGACCTACATCATCATCTGAATCCTACAGATGAGTTAACTGGGCATGTGCAGTGTTCCCAGCTGAATTCAGTCCTGCTTCACAAAGCTTTGCCCTGGACCATTATGCTATAGTGATTCACCTTTGTTTGTCAGGGAATCTGATGTCTGACTGGCACTGTCTTTGGTTCAGTAAGCCCACAAGGATAAGGTTTCTCTTTGGAACCCAGTGGTAACCAGTTTAGAGATTTCAGTAGCATTTTGGTTGAAAATGGTCTTTGTTGGGAACTTGGCAATTGTGTTTTCCTAGTGTTCCCAGGTGAGTGCACTCATCCAATGAAGACCTCACAGTCTTCTCGCCCACATGGGTCCAGGCCGCACTTCCACCTTCACTTCAGCTGCACTGTCCTCCTAATGGCCTCCCAAGAGGATGCTTACCTTTCCGTCCTCCATGAATGCCAGTTTTTCTATCATGCCCTATGATTATAATTTTTAGAACATTTAGCACACAATAATCTTCTTTTTTTAATTTAATTTTTTTTGAGACAAGGCTTCTCTGTGCAGCCCTGGCTGTCCTGAAACTCACTCTCTAGACTAGGCTGGCCTTGAACTTGGAGATCCTCCTGCCTCTGACTCCTAAGTACTTGGACTAAAGGCGTGGGCCACCACTCCTGGCAACACACAGTATTCTAATCTGTTGTTTTATTGTCGTTTTGGTGTCATGGAGTGGGTTGTGATGTACTTGAGGTCACAAACAGGATCTGAACCAATGTTGTATCCAAAGTGCCTAAATGCTTGAGATATGAAAAATGAGTTGGTAGGGCTAGGGACAAGGCACAGTTAGCAGAATGCTTGTCTAAAATGTATTAAGTCCTGGGTCCCACCCCCAGTACTGCATAAACTAGGTATGGTGGTGCACACCTCTAATCAAAACACTCAGGAGGTGGAGACAGGATCAGGAGTTCAAGGTCGTCGCCAGCTATATAGCAAAACTTGAGGTCAGCTTTGGCTGCATGAGGTTGTCTCAAAACCCAACCCCAAACGACAGAACTAGCAGTCACAGTAACAAAGCCTGAAAATGAGCTGGTGGTTTAATGGATATGTGAAATGCAGGAGTGTTTTCATATTTTCATATCTCTTATCATTTCTCACGTGCAAAACCCTTTTCAGAAGCCAAGGGCTACTCCTAGGGCTACTGGTACTGTTTCATGTGAACAGCTGTCTGTCTACTCACTTGCTCAAACATGAACATCAGTGCTAACCATTGCCTGCTTTTAGAGAGACTGTTAGAGACCATCCTATTTCTAAAGCATCTATCTTGGTGCCATAATCAGGCCCTGCTGTTCTCAAGCTGTCCACCACTGGAATCACCTGGAAATGAGTGCTGTCTACCTCACCAGTTACTACAGTGTTCACCGTGAGGCGGCCGTGTGCCACGGATGGCGGCGTCTGAGTACTCCATGGACGGACACAGGAAACTCTCTTTGCACAACCCAGGGGTGCTTGCTTTGATACCCCACCATCTTCTCTCCCTCTCCTCCTTCAGCTACCATATGGCATCCTACATAGAGATCCTGAACAAACAACTGAGTTTCCCTGCAAAACTTCAAAACAAAGCACTACTGTGAAACCCCACATTTTCTGAGTTTTTGTAATTGGTCCTTTCTCATCTCCATATGGTAAACATTCATTATGTCTTTCATTAAACAGCATGAAAGACAATTTTTCTTAAAAATTGACTTTCTCAATTGCAGTCTGACATGAATGATTTGATGCTGTTGTTTGGAGTATAAAAATGAAAGTTGAGTATAGAAATATATTATTGATTCCTACCTGTTCTTTAGGCTCATGCACTATTGATTAAAGCTCTAACTTTTGCTCCTTCATCCCAAGAGAGCAAATCTATAGAGCTTCCAAGAACCAAAGCTCTGGCATGAAGATTTTAAAAGATGGTGAGCCAGGCTGGAGCAACCCATGTTCTTATCGGTGACATAAATGGCCTTGGTTAGGAGATGTCAGCCTGAGTGTATGACCTCATGTTGGATGCTAACGAAGAACTTACCAGTTTAAGGATGCTGCGTGTGTTTCTGCCTAGAGGTATAAGTGAATTTACTGCAAGGGGCAACATCTAATTTCTGACTAGAATAGGCAGAGTGTACGGGTGTGTGTAAGGAATGGCTAGAGTTATTGATCTTAGAGATGATCCTTATTTTCTCCTTGCATCTATATGTTCATCTTACTATCCATTGGGAACTCAATTCTCCAGAGCAGAAATGCTTTTCCTAACACTTTCAGATTCAACTACTTCCTCTTCTTTCTTGCAATCACACCTACCTTGCAAGTTCTCAGTACCTCACATTTCCTTTTGAATTGGAGGCTCTGAACCATATCTCTCCTCCTTGCGAAATGATGTTGGAGAGCAGCATTGCAATATTAAGTTTGTCCTGTCTTCTCATGAGCTCTGGTCTCCTGACAGAAGCACTTAGCATCTATGAGCATCCAGCTTCTTCTTTTTCTTGGACCAATTCACGTGGTCAGATGAATTTGAAAGTAGCGTATAGTGATGGAAGTGAGGCAAACCCCTGTCCAGCCCACACTGTGGCTAATAAATGGAAGTGTGGATGATAGATAAGAGGCTTGTCCTGGGTAGTTCTTTTGTCAACTTGACACAAGGTAGAGTCATCTGGGAAAAGCAGTCTCACTTCTCTCTTGAAGATTATCTGTAGGCAAGTCTGTAAAGCTCTTTTTTTTTTTTGATTAATGTTTGCTGTGGGAGAGCTCAGCCCACTGTGGATGATCTGCTCCTGGGCTTGGCATCCTGGATGGTATCAGGAAGCAGACAGAGCAAGCCATGGAGTCAAGCCAGTAAGCAATGTTCCTCTGTGGTCTTTGCTTCACTTCCTGACTCTGGGTTTCTGTCTTGAGTTCTTGCCCTGACTTTCTTCAGGGATCAAGTAATGTATATGACCTTTCCTCTACAAGTTGCTTTTGTTCAGGGTGTTTTATCACAGTAATAGAAACCCCAACTAAGATGGGCTTCAAACTACGGAGTCAGCACACAATGAACCAGGGTGGAGATAACAAAAAGGGATCTGGCAAGGATGTGGTTGATGCTGTTGATAGGGAAGGACAACATAGAAAAAGATGTGCTAGTGAGAAAGAATTGTGCACAAAGAATTGTGCTAGAGAAGCAGACAAGCCTCATCAAGTTAAGTCAGGCTGAGAAGGATCTTGAGTGCGGGCACAGTATCAGAGCCATAGAATAGCTGCACACGGGGATTATGCCAGGAACCTGTCTGTACTTGCTTTTGATTTTCTATTACTACTCGGTTCTTAGCAAAGTTGGGGTGAAATGAGCCACTCATGAGTGGCTGGTGTGGGTGAACTTGTATATTTGTCTGTGTATGTGTGGTTTGTGTGTGTGTGTGTGTGTGTGTGTGTGGTATTTTGTGTGTGTTCATATGTGTGTGCAGGCACACTTGCCTGTGCACATAAACGCGGAATCCAGAAATCAGCATTTGGCATCTGTTTCTATTGCTTTCCACCTTATTTTGCGAGATAGAATCTTCCACTGAAACTCGAGCTCGTCACATCAGCTAGGCTGGCTGCCTAGTGGACCCCATGGATTGACCTGTCTCCATTTCCTCAGCGTTGGGATTCTTCCATGACACACAGGGTGCTGTGCCTCGCTTTGATGGTGAATCTGAACTCAGGTCCTCTCACTTGGGCAGCAAGCTCTTTCCCACTGAGCCAACTCACTAGCCTCATGTGCACATTTTTAGCAGGGGGAGGGCAAGTATGTACTAAGAGACTTAAAGTGTGACCCTCTGATCCCACCACTGCTCTCAGATGGGATGAGTGCCTGGGTGGTTTTATATCAAAGAATATCTATCACAGGGCTATTTGCAGTAGCAAAAAGGAGAGTTTGTGTAGCATCTGGACATAGGGCAATGGGAATAATGTTCATTTTAGGTCAGTTTTCTATTCAAAAGTAAAAAAAATGGCATGAGGAAATACTCATAATCTATGCTGTGACTGGGATGAGGAGAGGGTACACTGCTCTTAAGCTAAACAGCTGTGCTGTCAAACTACCTCCTTATTTTTTATGCTTATTCCATAGACTTGTTCTGCTCCTAACCTTCCTTTGCAGAGGTTACTAGTTAAGGCAGAGACTCATAACTGAAGAGCCAGGTATAAATAACGTTGCTTGCTCAGCTGTGCATAGCTTATCTATATCAGAATCAGGGGATACCTCAGAAGAGAGGACAGAAAGAATGTGATTCCTGGAGGATGGGGATAAGAGCTGTAAAGGGCTGTCTTCTCGACATGGCAGGGCTGTTGAACACGTGAACTTGGAGCAGCTGTAGCTACCTACACAAGATCAAACCGGTCAAAATTCCAGCATGGTTGAGGGAGGAACCCTACCCAAGGCCCAAGGCTTTACCCATAGAAGACTTGCTATTGGCAGTCGGTGGCTGCTGAGGGAGAGGGAGTCATTTTCCTTTGGGGATATTGCTGCTAGTCAGGCGCCCACAGCCCAGTGGGTGACCCCACATCCAGGCACAATGGGCAGCATTGTTTGGACTCAGAGATGTTAATAACAATAAAAAAAGAGGACATGAAGTTGAGCGGGAGATATGGGATGCAGTACGGGAAGCTGGAGGTAGGTAGTAGTGGATAGATATGATCAATAAACATTTCATGAATATATGAACTTTTCAAAGAAGTAATAAAAACATTATCTAAAAAACATGTTTTGTATTTTTGCCCCTAAAGCCAAGCAATCACAACACCAAGTGAATACATATAAGACATAAGCAATATTTTTTATATTAGAGCCCAGAATCTAATAGGTGATTTTCAGTGTGGCTGTGAAATCCGCTGTCCCTGCTCACCCAGGGCAAGATGTCAGTGCATCTGTGTCCTTGTGATACCCCACTTATCATAGTATTTCTCATTTCTACCCATTTTCCAGCAAATCTCAGTTTTTTTCAATGTTGAATAAAATCCCACGTTTTCATTATCTTTTTATCTGTTGATGGGCATCCAGGTTGATTCTATTTCCTTGCTATTATAAATATAGTAAACAGTAAACACGGGCATGTAAGTGTCTATGCGATAGGATAGATGCTATAGCTGGACCATACGGTAGTTCTATTTCTAGTTTTGAGAGAAAGCTTCCACTGATTTCATAATTTACCCTCCTGCCAGTGTTGGCCAAAGGTTCCTCTTTTCTTTTCAAAAAATTTTCCCTCCAATATATTATGGTTACAATTTCCCATCCAGACCTACGCCCTTTCTGTCTCTTATTAGAAAACAAACAGGAATCTAAAGAATAATAATAAAATAAAAATAAGATAAAACAAAAATGAACAGGTGAGAATAGAACAAAACAAACAGAAGAAGGAGCCAAAGAAAAAGCATGAGAACATAATACATGCACATATCCACACACAGGAGACACATGTTCACACAGAGAGGAAAAACACATGTTCACACACAGGAAACCCAGAAAAATGTAAAACCAGGAGCAATCAGATGCATGCAAAGGACCTGTAAGGTTAGAAAAACGTCCTGTCACAGTATTATTAGACAAAGAACCTCCAAAGATGCCGCTGAGTTTGTTTCGTGTTGGCCATCTACCACTGGACATGGGTCTACCCTTAAGGATGCTTTGTTTCCCAGTGAGACTGCCTGTAGAAACCATTTTCCCTTGGTAAGCAGTTATCAGTTGGAGTGAGTCTGAATTTGTTCCCATCTGCTGCAGAAGGATGCTGCTGCTGAACACTGATCTATGAGCACAGCATAACATCCTTAGGAGTCATTTTACTGCTGTGTTCCTTTAGCAAAGCAGTAGGATTTGGTTTTCTCTGAGGTACCTGGCCTTTCTGGTCTCAGGTTCTTGGCCACCCAAAGTGTCAGTTATGGGTTCCATCTCGTGGAGGGGGTCACCAAACAAATCAGATCTTGGCTGATTACTCTCAACCTTTTACCATCACTGTATCTTGCAGGCAGGTGACAGTTGTAGGTAGAAGGCTTTGTAGCTGGGTTTGATGTCTGCCTTTCACTCTGGGTAGCAGACAGTACCACAGACATTAGACTGTAGTGGCGGAGGCTCTAGTTAGATAGACATCAGCTCGACTTCTCTGTGTTCTGTGTTGTCTTCAGCAATATGGCTTCACCATTAATTTGTGGAGAACAGCCAATAGCCTTGGCAGTAGCCTGGATAGTTTGGGGGTTTCTATGTGACCCCTTTGGCTAACAACTTGATTAGATGTAATCTGTTACCAATACTAGAAGCTTCATTTGGTGATGAGATATATCCAGTCAGGGGCTGTCTCCTATATTATTTAACAATCTCATGTAGATCGAGTTTGTATATGAATTATTTTAGGAAACTTATGTGGATTAGCTTTTCATACAGCCTCTCAAATGGCCCTTATTTTTAGCTCTCTCCTCCTCCTCCTCTTCTTCTTCCTCTCTCTCTCTCT
>LOEQ01008690.1:43166-55359 GCA_001685075.1 Bramus lutescens
ACACACACACACACACACACACACACACACACACATAGATAGGCTCCCAGACTGATCTGTTGGAGGCAATTCCTCAGCTGAAGTTTCTTCTTCCTGGTTGACTCTAGTTTGTGTAAAATTGACAAACAGTAACCATGACAGCCCTGCACACACAAATGTACTTGCCTATAATGCACACACACAGACATATAAACAATAAAAAGCACAGTTTCGTGGTGAACTGGAATAAAAGCGTTTGAGTCTTCTAGACCTCCTTGCCTCCCCACCCCGTTCTCTTTACATTTCCCCAGTGACTCTGCAGTCCCATGAAGGTGACATTGGCAATCTCTGCAGATACATCCTGACTGGGACACTGCAGCTCAGCACACATGACCAGTCAGCTACTTCCTCGGGGTGAGCAATGCTTAGAAGCTCATTTTAATTCCTCAGGCTCTCTGCTGAACTGCAAGAGCTGCCAATCTGTGCCCTGGCCCCTGGATGAGTTCTTTAAAGATATTGTAGCCTGAAGCTATTGTCAAACTAGCCGCATAGCATCCAGCAGAATGTCCAGTCTTTCTGACTTCAGTGTGGCTCCTCCAGCTGTTTGGATTGGAAGATATTCACCAGAAAAAGATACAGAGGCTGCATCTGTAGCACAAGATTCAAATAGAGTGAGCTGTGTTCAAACTGAGGATCTCCAGGCATGAGTGCAGTAAACCCTCATTCTGCCATTTGGGTTTACTGTTCTAGAAGCAGCAAAAGCCCCCACTTCTGCATGCCTTCTTTTCAGGACTCTAGAGGATGTGATGACATCTTCTCTTTCAATTCTAGAATATTTCAAGGATAGACATCTTTGAAACCAATCAATATCATCTAACTTGCTGTCTGAGAATCCCCCTTCCCCCCATTTCAGTCTTTGGTTTCGGAACCTGGATGTTTGCCCCTTTCTCAGATAACCTGATGTGACCTCGGTGTTTCCATCTGCAGTCAGACTTGATTTCTGCTGATGCAAGGAAACAGCCCTGAAAGAACTTGTATCTGTAGCCATGGGAGGATGGCTAGTTGGCATTCAAGTGTGTGGCCTGCTGAAGTCCTTCTCTTCCAATCCCTGCCGGAGTTGACAGTGCAAACATGGCACCATTTCTCATGTAAGGATCTCAGAGTCTGATGACAGGTATAATAGTTAGTGCAGTAGGGGATATTTTCTGACACATGATTTGCATGCGGTTCATCTTTTGTTGTATGTAAGTACATGTTCACATGCCCCTGTTAATGGAGAGGTACACACATACCTCATATGTGTACTCTTAATGTCTAGCTCTGTGTGTGCATGTGCTTTTGCCTACACGAGCGTGTCCTTGGGCTTGCACAGTTTGCATGCATATTTTCCAATTTCTGTCAAAGAGAATGTTTCCCAGTCTTTTCACCAAAGCGATACAGTCTTTGCAGTCTCCATCACTGTGGAAAGCTGGTCTTGATGAGAGCTTAGCATGGTAGTTGCTATATAGTCTCTCTTTAGCTAGTACTTCATGCAGAATGCTGCACCAAAGATGTAAGATGGTCTAGTATGTTGGCCGCTGGATAAGCCTCTTAGATAATCCCTTCCACCTCATTCTTAGATCCCTCTTCTCTTCCTAATTATCTCAAATGTTGTTGATCCTCCCATTTGCTCTGCTGTTGCAGAATATTTGTTTAACTATGTAAAGATGTGTTGCACTTGCTTAATTATGTAAAGATGGGTCGTGTTTGTTTAATTATGTAAAGATGGGTCACGTTTGTTTAATTATGTAAAGATGGGTCGTGTTTGTTTAATTATATAAAGATGTGTTGCTGTCTTACTTTACCTGCCTAAGGCACCTTACTCATTTAATAAAAAGCTGAAGGGCTAATAGCTAATAGTGAGGGAGGAGGTATAGGTGAGACTTCCCAGCAGGGAGAGTAAGGAGGAGGAGTGTAGGCTGGGGGAAGGAAGAAAAAGAGATGCCAGGGAGGTTCCAGGGTCAGCCAGCCTGATGCAGAGAAAGAAGGAAAGAAGGACATACAGAATCAAAGAAGGTACAAACTCCCAAAGGCAAAACGTAGATGAAGGTTAAATCAAGTTAAAAGAGCTGGCAGGACAAGTTTAAGCTGAGGCCGAAATTAATAATTAATAATGTCTCCATGTCTTTATTTGGGAACTGGTTCGTGGCTCAGCTATGCCCCATTGCCGTTGCTTGTTCAGATGCCTCACCCTTCTTGTCTTGGTCTCTATGCCCTTCCACTGAATCCAGGGCCATGTCTTTTGAGGAGCCAGCCTTGAGCTGTAAGTTTTATTGTAAGTTGAGAGTGAGGGCTGGGTTCAAGGGCTCCCAAAGACATCCAAGGACATTTAACTAAGACCTTCAAGGTCACTGTGGATGTGTTAGTCTTTTTGTTGCTGTGACATAATACCTCACAGAAAGAGAGTAAGGGAAGGAAGATTCGTTTGGCTTATGCTTTCAATTCATGGCTGACTGGCTCCCTGTTTCTGGACTAAAGGTGAGGGAGGGGATGTGGCAGAGGAAGCTGTTCAGTCCATGCCAGTCAAGAAGCAGAGAGAGGGAGGAGGGAGGGAGGAAAGGAGGGAAAAGAAGAGAGAGAAAGGGAGGGGGAATATGGGTTTGTTGGCCTTCTCTTCCTTTCCCTGTTTCACCTGACCCACCAGCCTATGGGATAGTGCTGCCCACATTTAGCTGGGCCTTCCCCTTTAGTTAATCCTCTCTAGAAGCATGCTCAAAGCACACCTGAGACCCAGGTACCTCACAGTTAATCAGCCTGACAGTAGAGATCACCATCACAGCGGTGACACAGTTGGGAACAGAGAAAGCAATCAGTGGAACATCTCCTCACTGAGAAATACCTGCAGGAAGAAAGCTATGTTCTTGGTTCAGCTCTGCCTGAGTTGTGGTCCAGCCTGGGGCTCACCACAGCCCTCTGGGTCTTGGAGGACTTGGGTCAGCCAATTAAACACCAGCCACAAAACTGTACTGGCTAAAGGAGAGATGTTGCATCTCCATTCAGGGGCGGCATCCCAAGGGCAGGGCCCCCAAATCCGCATTTTTAATATGCTTCCCAGGTGAACGTTTTCCTTCTCTGGATTTTGGAAACTGACAAGTGAGGCAGACTATGTAGTTCTTTCCAGACACTAAGACTATTATTCTGGGAGTGAAAATATTGACAGAAAAGAGATGGGGTTTTCTCGGGGAAAAGAAATGAAAACCCTACATCTTGCAAGAAATAGGAAAAAGTAATAA
Source organism: Bramus lutescens (assembly GCA_001685075.1). Taxonomy (NCBI): domain Eukaryota; kingdom Metazoa; phylum Chordata; class Mammalia; order Rodentia; family Cricetidae; genus Bramus; species Bramus lutescens. Next base: position 46,418 of record LOEQ01008690.1, read on the forward strand.
ACTGTTTGAAGAAGGGCATCAGGCTAGGAGGAGAGTGTCTAGGGCTGGGTACTTGGCCCGCTGTGTGAAAACCAGCTGGCTGGGCTCCAGGATGAAGGACACTCTGCCAGCCTCTCCAGGCCGATTCATCTCCTCAGCCCCAAGATCTGGGAGCTGCTGACCCTCTGATGCTCGCTCTGTGGCTGTGACTCAGAAGCGCTGGTTTATTAAGGATACTCCCGTCATCTTGCACTGCGTACAAAGCTGTTACTTTCCAGTCGTGGTTGCATACTGGTTCTCATGAGTGAGTTGGTCCTTCCCTGTTGTTAGTGGTGGTAAGAGGATGACAAGGTTTGCTGTGTGTTTGTCATAAGCAAGATGCTATGCTTTCTGCGGGGATTGTCCCACTTCCTTGTGACAAGTCTTTGGGTGGGTGCTCTCCTCATCCTCATTTCAGAGATAAGAAAGCCTAGGCATGGCGAGGTAAAGTAATTTCCCTAAGGTGCTACAGACTCTGCTTGCCTTTAAGAGCCTACAAACAAACCAGGGAAAGATGCTTCCCGTTTGAGCGCAAGCGTATGTACTGATGCTCATGTGTGTGGAGGCCAGAGGTGGAGGCTGTGTATCTTCCATCACCTTCACCGTTCTGTTGGAGACAAGGCCTCTTATTGACCCTGGGTTGCTGATTCAGGTAAACTGGCAAATCCCAAGGACCCTACTGCCCTTACCTCTGCAGTACTGGGATTACAGCCAAACTCAAACTCAACTTTTTTGTGGGTTTGGGGATTGAGCTCTGATCCTCATGCTTGCTTGGCAAGTACTTTACTGACTGAGCCATCTCTGCAGTCCAAGATGCAACCCTGTTGAGTTAGAGCTAGACACCATTGGTGTGGATCCACATTTCCCAGTGTGTAGGTTGCTAGTGATTAGCATCTTTACATAATGATGTAGCTCCATCTTCGAGATTACCTATCCCCAAGTCAGCTTTTACAGCTTGATAGGTAAGGGTAGTCTGGGTTTCAGCCCTACTCGTCTCATCTGAGTGTTCATGTGCAGGGTACAGCAGGCACAGCTACACCGCATCAGCGGGTGCCTGTCTTCCGCTAAGTGATGAAAATGGGATTTGATCCTAAGCTGCCCGACTACAAAGTAGGTATTTGCACCCACAGGAATTTAAGTTCTTGTTAATATGTAAAGATTACAGACAATTTCTTCTAAAGTGGAGATTTCCAAGCAGAAGTGGAGATTTCCAAGCAGGCATAGAGAGCTCTCAGATGGAAGGATCTAGAGTCAGTGATACAGCATGCTGGACAGGGCACAGCTGGAGAGACCATGGGGGAGTACAGTCTATTTTCGGAAGTATATACTTTGAAAGGCATATTCACAAGGGAGTGTTGTGTTGGAATATAGATATGGAAGGGATGCTGAAGCTGGATGACAAGTCATGGAGACACATGATGTTCTGGAAAATGAGGCTCAGGGTGGTCTGAGTCCGTTCCTGTGGGCAGCCCAGTGTGCACAAGGCTCTTGTTTAGCACTTCCGCTCTTCCAATATGGATATTAAAAGGGCTCAGGGAAGGTGACACAGGTGTGTTGTCATGAGGACCCGAGTTTGATCCCCAACACCCACGTAAAAATCTGGGTATGGTGATGCATGCTGTCATCTGTCCTGAATAGACAGAGGCAGAAAGATCCCTGGGGCTCACTGGCTAGCTAGTCTAGCTTACTGGTGAGCTCCATGCCAGTGAGGGGCTCCGTCTGAAAAAAGTAAGGTAGGTCCTGGAAAGATGGTTCAATGATTAAGATCCCACACTGCTCTTGCAGAGAAAATGACTGGAGTTCAGTTTCCAGAACCCACATCTGGCATCTTACCTTTAACTACAACATGGGTGGGTGGGTGAGGGTGTCCTGATTCCTCTAGCCTCTGTAGGCACCTATCCTCATGTGTATGTATGTATACATAATTGAAAATAAAATAAAAATAGTCCTTTTTCTAAAAAAAAAAAGCTAAAACAAGGCAGATGACTTCTGAGGAACAACGCCTGAGGTTATCTTCATGTCTCCACAGGCACATGCATTCTTGAACATTTGCACATGTGCTCACATGTGCATTCTCATTTGCACACACGAATGGAGAGCAGATTGGATAGTCCCAGGTATTGTGGCGGCTTCAGCTCTGAAGGGCCAGTACTGAGAAGCCTTGTTACCATGGAACACTTTGACTGACAGGATGGGCGCCATGAGTGGTTACAGAGTTCTACACATGGATAAGATCACATGGAAATGCACCCAGAGCCACGTGCATGCAGAACTGGTGTAGTCTGAATGAAATTCTTGGGTCCTGTAGTATCATTTTCTTAGGAGGACAGAGTTATGGTCGTGCAAATGATTCTAGGAGAGAGGAGGTGAACAGTGCTTTGGAAGTAGGGTGCTACTTCTTGTGAATTTTTCATTATTACAAGAAAGAAAGTTTAAAAATTCTATAGGGAAATGTTTCCATGTGATCAGGAGATAGGAAATTTATACTGCAATGCATGTTGTGCAAATAGTAAGCAATTCAAGTAAGAAATGAAAACTAAACATTTTAATCACACTTAGGGGCTGAGGAGATGGTTGTATTGGCAGTGTTGGCTGCACAGGCCCAAGAGGCTGAGTTTGATCTCCACTGTGAAAAGCTCTAAAAGTCTTAATCTGGTGGTGTGTGTTTGTGGGGAAGTAAAGACAGGTGAATCCAGCCCAGAACCTGCTGCGCCCAGGTCAATGAAAGACTTTGTCCCTTTAAGTTGTCTCTTAGTTTAGATCACAGACCTGTGCATTGGAAACCCTCACACAGACGCACAAGGAAGCAGGCATGAAGATATTGGCAGCTGGAGAGGTGCAGCCCTGAGCCTGGATGGTGGGGTGTAGCCCTGAGCCTAGACGGAGAGGTGTAGCCCTGAGACTGGACGGACATGAATACTTTCCTTCACTTTTACTGATATCTCAGTGTGAGGAGATCGTCAAGATCCCCACAAATGAGAGAGAAGAAGGTATTTTCTGAGCAAACAGGATAATTTGAAGAATAATCAAATATAAATGTAATATAGATATACATGATTAAATATACAAACTTAAAATATATGTGTAATTGTGCTATGTGAACATGAAAAGGAAGGTACCTGAGTGTGCATGTTTATGTAAATGCAGAGGAAGGCTGTTTGGAAATGTATGCCCTAAACCAATAGTAGATGTGCAGCGAGTAGACTGCCTGCCAAGTATGTGTCATTGCTCCACAAACAAGCTCCCTTAGCTGTCCAAGAACAAGCTCCTGGAGTAAGAACTACGGCCCTAAAGTTCCTTTTCTACACAGCACCATCGAATTGGGAAGCCACTCATTAAAGATCGTGCATTTTGAGCTGGGATTCCTCAGACTGCAATTTTCTCTCTATCTCACTGACCTCGAACCCTCCACTTGGCTGCTAAGGAAATTAGTGCTCTCCAGAAACTGTAGCTAACAAGAAGTGGAGCTGGGCAGGGAAAAGAACAGCTTAATTACTGTTCTTTACTTAACAGCTAATATCCTCTTATGAGTGAGTCCATACCATGTTTGTCTTTCTGGGTCTGGGTTACCTCACTCAGGTTGATCTTTTCTAATTCCATCGATTTGCCTGTAAATTTTATGATGTCATTGTTTTTAACAGCTGAGTAGCAATTGTGAAAATTGCTTTATTCTCTTTATTCATTTTTCCATTGAGAGACATTAGGTTGTTTACAGGTTCTGACTTCAATGAACATGGCTGAGCAAGTGCCCTTGTGGTATGATTGAGCATCCATTGTTTATATGCCCAAGAGTGGTATTGCTGGGTCTTGAGGTAGATCAATTCCCAGTTTTCTGAGGAACTGCCATATGGATTTGTAAAGTGGCTGTACAAGTTTTCACTCTTAGCAGCAATGGATGAGTGTCCCCCTTGCTCCGTATCCTCTCCAGCATAAGATAGCATCAGTGTTTTTGATCTTAGCCATTCTGACAGGTGTAAGATGGAATCTCAGAGTCATTTTGCTTTTCCCTGCTGGATAAGGATGTTGAATATCTCCTTAAGTGTTTCTCAGCCATTTGATTTTTTTTCTTCCTGTTGAGAATTCTTTGCTTGAATCTATCCCCTACTTTTTCATTGAATTATTTGGTTTGTTTATGTCTAGCTTCTTAAGTTCTTTATATATTTTGGATATTAGCTCTCTGTCAGATGTAGGCTTGGTGAAGATCTTTTCCCATTCTGTAGGCTGCTGTTTTGTTTTATTAACAGTGTCCATGGCCTTACATAAGGTTTTAAGTTTTATAAGGTCCCATTTATTGATTGTTGTTCTTAGTGCCTGTGCTATCCAGGTGTTCTTTCAGGACATAGTCTCCTGTGCCAGTGTGTTCAAGACTAGTCCCTACTTTCTCTTCTATCAGGTTCAGTGTATGTGGATTTATGTTGAGGTCTTTGCACTACTCAGACCTGAGTTTTGCTCTGGTTAATAGATATGGATCTATTTGCATTCTTCTTATGCAGACAACCAGTTAGATCAGCATCATTTGTTAAAGATGATTTGATTTTTCCATTGTGTCTTTCTGACTTCTTTATGAAAAATCAGATTCCAAAGCTATGTGAATTTACATCTGGGTCTCCATTCAATTCCATTGAACAACCTGTCAGTTTTTATGCCAATACCATGCTGTTTTTATTACTATAGCTCTGTAGTATAGCTTGAAATTATAGATGGTGATACCTCTAGATGTTCTTTTATTATACAGGATTGTTTTAGCTATCTTTTTTTGATGTTATTGTTTTGCTGTGTGAAGTTGAGTATTGTCCTTTTAAGTTCTGTATAGAATTGTGTTGGAATTTTGATGAGGATTGCATTGAATATGTAGATTGCTTTTGGTAGGATGACCATTTTACTATGTTAATCCTATTGACCCATAAGCATGGGAGATATTGCCATCTTCTTCAAAGACTTGAAGTTTTATCATACAAGTCTTTTACTTGCTTGATTAGAGTTAACCCAAGATATTTTATCTTATTTATGGCTATTGTAAAGAGTGTTTTTTTTTTCCTGATTTCTTTCTCAGTATGTTTGTCATTTGTGTATTGGAGGGCTGCTTTTCGGGTTAATCTTGCATCTAGCCACTTCACTAAAGGTATTAATCAGATGTAGGAGTTCCCTGGTACAATTCACAGACCCAGAGGAACTAAGTCACAAGGAGAGCTCAAAGGAGGACACGTGGATCTCCCTCAGAAGGGGAAATAGAATAGATTTTGCAAGTGGACTAAGGGTGGGTAGGGATGGGGACAGAAGGGATCAGGCAGAGGGTGGGAGAGATGATTGGAATTGGGGGGGCAATATGGAAGCCTAATGCAGTGGAGACTCCCTGGAGTCTATGAGAGTAACTCTGGAGACGTCTTCTAGTCATGAGGGATATGGAGTCCAAACTGGCCATCTTCTGTAACCAGGAAAGGCTCCTAGCAGTGGAACTGGGACATCACAAAACCTTCAGCCTATATACAATCTGTCCTGCCTTCAAGAGACTCTGGGGCAATAGTGGTACAGAGCCTATGGGAGTGGTCAACCCATGACTGGTCCATCTTGTGGCCTACAGCAAGAGAAGGAGCCCACACCTGACATGCCTGGAGGGTCAGGAACCAGAGGCTGGACAGCAGAGTCTTGGGATAGAACCAAGTCTGGCTGACAAAAAAAAAAAGCCAATGAAATAATTCCTAATGATATTCTGCTATATTCATACATTGATGCTAGCCCAATTGTCTTCAGAGGGGCATCATTCAGCAACTGATGGTAGCAGATGCAGAGACCCACAAACAAACACTAGTTGGAACCAAGGGAACCCCTGTAGAAAAGCAGGAATAAGGATTGTAGGAGCCACAGGGGAATAGGAACACAGGCCACCAAATCAAGTATGCAGGGCTCATAGGGGCTCACTGAAACTGAAGTGACAATCACAGACCTTGTATGCATTCGAGCTAGGTCTGCTACATATACCTTATGGTTGTGTAGCTTGGTGTTCTTGCAGGAATCTCAACAGTGAGAGTCTCTAACTTTTGCCTGTACTTGGGACCCCTTTCCTCCTACAGAGTTGCCATATCTAGCCATTATATGAGAGCTTATACCTAGTCTTATTGTGTCTTGATAGGCCATTTTCATTGGATATCCCTGAAAGGCTTGATCTTTGTTTGTTGTTGGTGAAGGGAAACTGAGGAGGAATTGATCTTGGGGAGAGTGATGTTGGGGAAGGAGCTGGAAGGAGAGGAGAGAGGGAAAACTGTGGTCAGGATGTAATGTATGAGAGATGAAAAAAAGTTAAAAAACAATAAAATATGTTTGCATAAACAAAGAATTCTTAATAAGGTAAAAACAAAATATAACCCAAAACAAAACAAAACAAAACCCCGCATAATGGAGAATCCAAAAGGGAGTTGAAACCCACATGTTCCCAAAGACCTCATGTCTCTGTCACCCAGGCTGCAGCACATGAGTCTCTGCTCTCTGAAGGACAGCACAGTGACACTTCTGTCAAATAGTTCTGCCCTGGCTGTGTCGTTGCTGATAGTGCCTTAGAGAAGGGACTCCCATGCAGCTCCTCCCTGAAGCATGGCTGTACCAGTGGAGGGAACATCCGGGAATGGGAAGAATGGAAAATGATTGGTGTCCCTTGAATGCTGCAGAGAGGAAGCATTGGCCCCCGCCCTGGTATTTCAGTGACTGCGAGTCCAAGGGGCAAGGTCACTCACTGGTGGGACGTGCTCCCACTGTGGACTTCACAGATGAGATAGCAGAGGGCCAGAAGACCACAGTGGTTAGTCAATGTTGCTTTTTAAATTAAACGTACATGTCTTCTTTTCTCACTGAGCTCTACGGACATCCGGACATTGCACAGCCGCCTCTGTCTTCCTCAGTGCCTGGGCACTGTCCCCTATGGTGGCTTTCCTCAACATCGTGCTTACTTCTTACAGTGTACCCCAATATGGAGTCATCATTAAGTAATTAGCAGCACAGCTAGTGCTTTGATCTTTCTCGGCCTTGGGACGTGAGCTTCGTGAAGGCAGAGGCAATATCGTGCTAATTAATGAGTTTCTATTATCCAACCCACTGCCCGCCACATAGCAGGTATCCAATAAACACGGATACATGAATTTAATATTAAAAGTAAAGTCTTCCTGTGGTTTTTAATGATAATGAGTCTAATAAAAGACTAAGTGATTCTAGATCTTGCTTCATTTACCCACAGAGCTACTGGTTTTATTTGCCCCACATGATATGCAAGGCTCTCGCCAAGCCATTGAGAATCTGGCAGTGACAGAGCATACATCATATTTGTCTTCAAAACTTGAGCTCGTGGGCCTGGGGAGATGGCTCATTACTAAACTGCTTGCCATGCAGCAACTCATAGTCTAACCTGAGTCAGATTTCCAGAACTTATTTTTAGAAAAAATTCAGATGTAGCAGCTTTGTGCCTATAATCCTGGTGTTGAGGACCTGGAGCCAGGAGCACCCCTGGAGCTTGCTGGTCAGTCAGAGACCCTGTCTCAGAAAATAAGTGGAAATTGATTGAGGAAGACATGCAATGTCAACGTCAATCTCTGGCTTCATGTGTGCTATCCCACATGAAAATGTGTGATAATGTATACACGCTGACACATAGATTAAGGCCAGTGTCTAGGGTGCAGTATCGTGGAGCTGGTCAGCTGAGACCTTGAGTCAGGCTGTGCAGGACTGGTCCATTGGTTACTGTCCAGTGCTCACTCACCTTCCATTTGTAGTTTTGCCAAAGTCACCCAGAAGCAGGCTGGAACCCTACTGTCATCACTGACTCTTTCCTGCCTTCTAATTCCCAGGGCAGTTCATCAATGCCAGGCATTCTCCTTCCGGGGAGCTGAAGTTGAAACACCCTCAAGGTGAAATAATTAGGTATCTGTCAAGTCTCCCCAGCCCAGAGCTACAAGACCTTGGGGGAAGTTACATAATCAGCTCTGTCTGCTTCACAAGCAAGGCATTGGTCTCCACTCCCAGGGCTTTGTGAGGCTTCCTAAGATCCTGTGTGTGGTGGCAGTGCTCCTGCTGAGCCACAGAGGGAAGCTGGCTTTTCTTTCTGGTCTCCATTGAGAGCTCCTATGCATCGGGACCTCAAGGAGCACCTTGGGCACACTGGTGCCTCCAAGGCAGGCTCCAGTCTAATGATGCTTCTGGGATTGCTGGTCTAGTTGCTTTCTTGATCACCATTCACCTAGGTTTTGGGAAGCAGACAAACTCAATACATATATGTGGCTGTCATTTCTTTACTCCTATCTCAAGACTGCTTTTCTCCTTAAAGATGAAGAATGCTTTTGCCCTTGAATGTATTAAAAACCAGAGTCTCACTCCCCTCTCTCCTCCTCCCCTCCCTCCTCCCTGCCCTCCTTTCCTTCTCTACCTTGTTATTTTCTTTTAGCTGTTTCTCTCTCTCTCTCTCATACACACACACACACACACACTCGCTCTCACTCTGTCTATGTCCTTTTTTGAGGAAGTTACATGGCATAATCTAATACTCATTATGAAAGACATTGAAAACCAGAGACAGGATCTCAATGAATCTTAGGGTGAATTTTAGAATTTCTCCCTGTTCATTCCTGAGTTTTTGCAAGAAGAGAACAAATTGTACCAGGAATAAAGGGAAAGGAATTGAAGCCTGAGAGTTTCCCAGACTCTTGGACAGAAGCGACCACCCGGTACTCCTCGAGTATTTGACAGTACCTAAAGCACAATGGCGCCTTGGAGCCTCAGGCTAGATCTTTCACAGCAAGCTCCTCTCCTAAGCTACTTAGTTCTTCCGTCATTTCTGCCTTTTGTTCATGCTCTGTGTCTGTCTGTTGGTTGCTGGTTCTACATGCAAATGTTTTTGAGTGTGTAAAAACGGTATATTTTTCTTCCCTCCCTCCCTCCCTCTC
>LOEQ01008691.1:17250-43710 GCA_001685075.1 Bramus lutescens
GAGGCTGGATATAATGGGCCAGGCAGTGCTTAAACGAATACAATTTGTGTGTCGGTATTTCTGGGTATAAGCTAGCCGTGCGGGAGCTGGGCTGGACGAAAAGCAGGGCCCGCTCCCCTTATCACTACATGCAATAATGTTGTAACTCTGTTGTTAACAATGAACACTTATTATACTGTTATGGGTTATCTTCAAAATTTTGTGGCTTGCATTGCACTGAGTGTGAAGAAAACTTTGGGCATTTGTTAAAGAACTACTTAACTTGTAAATGTGTAGATGATAGTGATTCTTTCTGTAATTTTCCCAAAGCAGGGAGAGAAAGAAAGAGAGAGAGAGAAATAGGAAAAACATTGTTCCGAGTCTTAAAAACAACTATGCTACTTGGTTCAGTCAATATCATATTTCACAGCTGAGCATACTCTCAGGCTTAGCAGTCACCTCCTCTCTTTCCCCCTTAAATGCTAAAACTGAGTGCACTTTCAATATCTAGTCAGCTCATTTTGTGTTTCACTCATACTAAGTGAAGTAAGCTTTTTCAAGTTCCTCTGGGTGTTACACAGTAATTTCCAGTCTACTTATATGTAGGAATCAACATAGATTATCTATTCCCTATTTGTATTTTAATAGCTCAAAAATTACATTCATGTAAAGCAAATAGCTAACAAAATTTTTATAGTATGTATGAATATCTGCAACATGTGAATATTGTCTTTCAAAACAGACAGTTATGAAAACATATAACCTACTGATAGATAGTAATTTAGTAAAATCAGAATTTTATTAATCAAATTTAGTAAAGTCATAAACTTTATTTTTTCTCACAACTAATCAAATAAGGACATAGGAGATCATTATTCCTATTCTGAAGATAAAGGAAATAAATGAAAATCCATTAAACATTTTCTCAGGGAAACACAACTAATACTTATCATATCCGTACATGGATGCATGTGGCTACACCCTGGAGCATACACAGCTTTAAAGCTGTGTGAGGTCTCTGTCCCTTTCCACCACTAGCAGCACACATACAAATGCATCATATGTAGCTTTTAATGGATTAGTCTATTAAATGCAAACCTACTTTCCAAACCACGATTTATCATCTGATCACAGTACTTTGCAATCTTCTATAACAAGTAGCCAAGGATTCAGACAAGTATTGACTAGCACAGAACTTAGAAATTACTGTTTAAAAGACTTAAATTTTAATTGCAAAGTTTTAAGAAAATGAAGGCATAGCTTAGTAATTATCCAGTTCTCATATGCTCAAGACATTAAGGGAAAGTTTAGTGTGCAACTGGTGTTTGAATGGATAAAAAAAAAAAGAAGAAAAAACACCTGCTGGGTGGTGGTGAAACAGCACTTTGGTGGCAGAGGCAGGAGGATCTCAGTAAGTTCCAAGCCAGTCTGGTATACCAAATACTTCCAGGACAGCCAGGATTGTTACACAGATAAACCCTGTTTCAAAAAAAAAACAAAAACAAAAAAAATGCCCTCTTACTATGTGTAGCACAGCATTTCACACTTGATCATATATTAAGCTCAACAAAGAAGATCTCATTAAAATCCTTAGTTAAGTTGCTTTGGGCAGGTGTTTACCTCCATTGATCCCAGTGTGTAGTGAGGGCTCAGGACAACAGATCCAATACAAATGAACAACCTGAGAACCTGGTATTTCAAAAGGATAAGGCGACAAGCACTGAACAGAGGTGAGAAGTACTATAAATTAAAGAAAAAAATTCTAATTTACCTCTTGATTAAAATTATATTTTAATCAATTAAAGCTTTCTATTAAGAAGCTTTTGCAATCATTTTGCCATATGTATTCAGGTAATATTAATGTGTACTTAGTTTCTATTTCAGAATAATCTTCCAAATCATAACTGAAGATTTAAGTTAACATTGTATGGTGATTCAAATGAGAACATACCCCATAGGCTAATATATTTGAATACTTGATCCCAAGTTGGTGAAACTATTCATGAAGGATTAGGAGATATCGCTTGTTAGAGGAGGTATGTCAATAGAGACTAACTTAGTGGTTTCAAAAGACTTGTGCCATTCCAAATTCTCCCTCTCTCTCTCTCTCTCTCTCTCTCCTTCTTCTTTTCTTCCTGTTTATGGACCAAGATGTCAGTTCTCAGATATTTCTCCAGTACCATGCCAACTGGCCTGCTGCCATGCTCCCCACCACGGTAGTCATGGACTCTGGGCTGCTAAAATAGTAAAACCCTGATACGGGATTCCCTTCTGTATGCTGTGATTGTAATTGATTGTAAATAATCTGCTTTGGGCCTTTAGAAGGGCAGAACAGATTTAGCTGGGGGAAAACTAAACTGAATTCTGGGAGAAAGAAGGCAGAATCAGGGAGAAGCCATGTAGGCACTCCTGGAGACAGACGTGCTGGAAACTTGACAGTAAGCCACAGCCATGTGGTGATACACAGATAAAGAAATGGGTTAACCAACTATATAAGAGCTAGCTAGCAATACCCTTAAGTTATTAGCCAAGCAGTATTTTAATTAATAAAATTTCTGTGTGGTTATTTTGAGTTTGAGCAGCCTGGAAAGAATAAGTGGCCTCTGACTACAAGCCCCAAATAATCTTTTTCTTCTATAGGTTGCCTTGGACATGGTATCTTGTCATGGCACTAGCAAAGTAACTAGGACATGTGGAGAGTTTTTTTTAACTTAGAATAAAAATAATCTTGACTGGGTAGTACTGCCAGAAGACTATATTTACTAATGCATCAAAGCATGAGTAGAGTTTCATGTAATTTTAATCGTTAGTTTACTTTTTTACCTAAGTTAGGTTTTGTTGTTGTTCCTATTTTGATTTTCCCTATTGAGGTTGAATCCTGATGGCCATTAGCTCTGACCACTTTGGTCAATTTTCCAGCCTACAATGTGCTGCCTATGTTTGAAGCATTATTACTAGGCTGAGCTTGCTTTGCTGTTCTTGAGATTGCTAAGATGTATGATTCATCTGCTGAAGCACCGGTCTAGATTCCTTTCATCCCAGAGCCTGGCATGCCTATATTTCCTATAATTACCTGACCATATTTGGGGATTTTGTTTTACACTAATATTCTAATACTCTAAAAAGACTTTCATCCCTGTAAGCTGCGAGATATGGGAAATTGCTGTTGATCTTCTTGATGAAATAGTATTTTGGTTATCAGAATATATTGGTTGGGACTAATTTAGAGCTAGCAATGTCACCTATAAGTTGATTGGTAATCCTGAAAAATTTTTAAATCTGTGAGTATTATCTTTTTATGTAACTTAAACAGCTACTGGTACAATAGTTGACTTTAGTGCATATAGAAAGGGAAGAAAATTTTGCCTTGAGGAAAAATAAAATCATGATGACAAAGTCGAAAATCTATTTATTATATCTTGTTTTCTGCTACAAAATTGCCCTTTGTCAAAAAAGAGTCATTTTTGGTTTTGATTAGATTTTTGAGTACATAGTGTTATTTATTATCCATGAGTCTTTATTTTTTGTCATTGAAAACAGAATAAATTGATTGCATTAAAGTTGAAAGAATTGACGCATTAAGTTAAAGAATAATTATTTTACTTTCATTAATTTCTTTTCTTATTTTATAAATAATTTTATTAAGGTTTGAAAATGTTGTCTCATCTTTAATATTAAAGTAACACAAACATAGATATATGTGTGTATACGTATATATGTATGTATGTATGCTCAAATATATGAATACAACCTGCTAAGTCTATCTCTGTTGTTTTGTGTATGTGACTTTGGGCTAAACATTTTGTATTAGATAAACAGGAGACTCATCCCTGAGAGAGGCTAGTTCTTTCTCTCTTATGTGATAAGAAGGATTGGAAAAAGTGTCTGGAAAGAGTGAAGTGATATAATTATATTTATTTTGTATATCATGTATATACACAAATATAAAATCCAAGCTATTTTAAACTAAAAAATCTTAAAACAACAAGAAATAGTGTACCGTTTGCTGAAATGAAAACATCATCTTCGACATTCTATTTATATGAATTAATTTTACCTTATGCTTTTTAAATAAAATTTAATTAAGACTTCTGGATGAGTTCCATAGCATCATTTTATAACCTTTCTCAAAGAAGTTAAATAGTGTGAAAAAGCAGTCTAATTTTAAGAATGTAAATATTGATTTTATATCATAATTTATATACTTTAATGCATTCTTGAGAAAACATTAAAATTTTTATTTTTCTAGGCTGTACTTTCTTTGTGTAACAAGTTATGAAATAATATGTCAGTAAGAAGGTCAATTATGAATTGATTTCATGTCCCTTACTAATACTTTTTGTTTTGATTTCCAGTAAGTCTCATATACAATATATCTTTTAGAACAACAACAAAAGCACATTCTCTTCATTAGTAGTTTCAATACTGAAGTATTATTCCTATTATATTTTACAAAAGACCAAATATGTCCCCATGAATGTAATGAAGAAATAACAAATAAATTATATAATATTTTAGAAGATACATGAGCAATCCTTAAACTTAACAATGAGCAAATAAAGCTAACTAATAGTAGGGAAAGGATCTAAGAGCATCTTACTTCACCAAAACACATATAGAATAAGAATAAAATTCCTTATGTAGCATAATGTTTGGCATCATATATCTTTAAGGAATTAATATTAAAAGTTTGATACTACTTTATAAGAAAGAAATTGAAGAGGACACCATAAAATGGAAAGATCGCCCAAGCTCTTGGGTAGGTGGAATTAACATAGTAAACATGCAAATCTTACCAAAAGCAATCTACAGAGATGCCTTCTTAATAAAGGATGCGGCAAGTGTCTATTTGTCCTTTCAGCTTTAGAACTCCATCCCGTGAAGACCCATACAGGCCCTGTGCATTCTGCTTCAGTGTCTGTGAATTCTTATGTGTGATGATCCTGTTGATCTATAAGGCCTTACTTTCCTGATACTCTCCATCTGCTCCGACTCTTACAGCCCTTCTACCATGCCTTTTGCAGGGTTCTTGAACCCTAAGGGGAGGGATTTGATTGAGACAACCCATTTTCAGCTGGGTATTCCAAGACCTTTCAGTCTCTGCATAATGTCTGGCTGTGGATCTCTATTATTTGTTTCTATCTGCTGAAGGAAGAAGCTTTTCTGATGATGGCTGAGCAAGGCACTGACCTATTAATATAGCAGAATGTCAGTAGGAATCATTTTATTGATCTGATTTTGTTTGTTTTAGAACAGTGCTACTTGGGTTTTCCCTGGTCCCTAGGCTATTGAGTCTCGTGTTCTTGGTCATCCAAGAAAATGTTGGGTGTGGGTTCTGCCTTGTGGGGTGGGCCTTAAGTCAAATCCAACATTGGCTGTTCATTCCTACAAGTTGTGTGCTGTTATTGCGCTAGTGTTTCTTGCTGCAAGGGTGTCATTGTCAATCATAGGGTTTGTGGCTGGGTTGGTGTTTACATTTCCCCTTTGATAACACGCAGAGTGACTTCTTGTTCCAAAGACACTAACATGTACTTGTGAAGACTTTGGGGGAGCACCCATTAATTTTTTAATAGACATTAAATTCTGGGGAAAATGTAGAGCTACAGAAGCTTTCCCTTCACTAATCATGGAAGGTAAATGAATGAAGCTGGTTTAAAGTCAGTATGTCTGTTTCTTACAGTTTTAAGTTCTTAACCACATACCAAGAATTAGAGGTTTGTGATCCTTGGCATTTATACAGATAAACTGAAAACTTCTGCTTACCAAAATCTTACATATGAATGTTCCATACATTTGTTCATAGTTTTCAAAACTTTTGTTGTAATGAACTATTATTCAGTAGTAGAAGTAGTTTGCTTAGACAGGAAAAACACACGCTAACCTTGTATACATATTACTATGAAATGTCTGTCATTCTGCAATATATACTTACAATGTACCACTATAATCTATGAAACCCCCCAAAATGTAAAAAGCTATAGAGATAGGAGAAAGATTAGTGGTTACCGGAAGTCCTAGGACAAGGATGAATGGTGGAGCCTTTGAAACCTTTCGGTATAGTTATATGCTGAGAGTCCAGGAATTATGCCTTTGTCAAACCACATAACATAAAGATGCAAACTAAATAAAAACCTGAACTGTGTTTTTTGTTAACAGTACACCAGGCTTCATTGTATAGAACTGCATTATACCAGTGCTTTCAGTAATGTTGTGGAATAACACAGAAAAGAACTGCTGGAAAACCTGTTTTTATTCTAAAATTTCCTGTGAGTCTAGAACTTTGTAAATGAGAAAGCCTAGTAATCATTTGTGAATGCAATATATAAGTCTTACACTATATATGTGTGTTTATGTGTGTGTGTACAGAATTTCCATTGTATATTTGTGCAGTGTTTCCACTGAGATGATTTAATTACAGACAGAAAAAAATTGTTATAATTCCTTCTGCTTTTTTATCTTTATACTTGTGCATATTATGAGTGCATATGTAGTATGAGGATGTGATTCTTGTACACACTTGATAGTAATCAGTTCAGGTTAGCTAGCATAATTAATCATTTTCATTTCTTTATATTCAAATTTATGTCTTATAAATTATTGGGAAATGCAATTTTATTAATAATATCCATCTTGCTATGCTAAAGAGCATCAGAAATTATTCCTGCTGTCTAAAGATAACATTGGATCCATTACTGGGCCTGTCCACATCTCACTCCCCATGTTCCTCGTATCTGTTAGTCACTATTCTTGTAATATCCATGAAAAAATGTTTAGTAATGCATAATTGTCCTTTAAGAAATTGTCCTACCTAAAATTATTCATCAATATTCATATACACACCCAGGGAACATTTGTCTTTATGATTAATGTTTACTTTTAAAATAGAAAGATTCTACATTCAAGAAACTTGCAATCTAGAAAGGAATTTAAGAATATTGCAAGTCACTTAAAGTTAATGTCTTAGGTTAAGTCTAATGCAATCACTTAATAAGGGTTTTGTGATCCGCAACTGTGTGTACAAAGCTTGCTATTTGAACTTGTAGTTGAACAGATAAGATGTCTCAAGCTAGGACTAGAGTGCTCTGCCTAAGTGTAAACAGATTTAATTTCTCAATATTATATTGTAACTAAACTACAAGTTATACTTGAATTTCTTATAAAAATATTTTAATATCCTTTATTTGTAACAGTGTCCAAATCCAACTCTCATGATATTTTTGATTGCATCCCCTCAATTTCTTCCAATCATAATGTGCTTATGTTTCATAACCTTGCCATTTTATGAGAAGCACTGTAATATTATACATGTACCTCAATGTGTCTTTACATGTCATCTTTGTCTGAGCAGAATGAAGTCAAGAATACTACAAAGGTGACACTCCTTGTCATATCTGGAATACATGATACTAATAGTCCTTCTTAAAGGCAATGCTGTCTTTTGTGCTGTAATTTGAAGGCACACACACACATGTATAAACACAGAGAATTAATTAATAATATAATTAATTAGTTAACTATAAAAAATACTTTAGAAATCATGATTCATGATAACTTCTGGTTGTAATCGTATTCTATATAGTTTATTCTCGATTCCATCATTCTTTGTAATGCTTTTTTTTTCTCACCAGGAGAATTTGACCATTGTCATCTATAGTATATAAGCCTGTTTAGTTCACCTTAGTATATAATAAAATAGTATTATAATGGTTAGCACCATCCCAAAGAGAAACACAAATAGAAAATATATTTCTGTACAATTATTTCATCTTCAGCTAGTGTCTAGTCACAACATTATTTTCAATCAGTTACGTTAAATCATGTCTTTCCCTCTGCTATCATTGTGTCATCCATTTATACTATGTTAACTTTATATATCATGAATTTTTTTCCATATTTGATCTTCCTGCATGTGAACTGAGCTGTTAAAACCTACACACAGTAATCTCCTCCCCTTTAGTATATAATTCTATAGGTCTTCATAAAAGTGATTTTCATTTAGCAATAATGGAATTCAGTGTTTTTTTATTATGTTAATTAAAAAACTTGTCTCATTTTACACACCAAAGTACCTAAAATTGAATACTAATATTTGGAAATGAATGAGAAATAGAGCACAAAAATTTCAGTTGTTAAGACAACATAGCAAGTATGGTCTTCTATGGTTGATTGAACTTGAATTTCATTGCTGCAAATTTGGCTCATAATTTCCTGTTTGCCTCTTTCTTCCTTTGAGTGAGAGTATAATTGAATTTATTACACTTGTGGTTTAGTTTAAGAATAAAACTTCTCTATTTATAGACAACATTTAAAACAACAAATATGATATTTCTCAGATGTTCCAACATTAAACAGAAAGACTGTGAAAGAACTACTTCATGCATTTGCAATTGTATGTAATCATGGCAAGGTGTAGTTACAGTAAGGTAATTAAGCATAATTTGAAAATGAAGTCATGATACAAAATAAAATGTATAATATTAATTTCATGCAACTGGTTCTTTTGTGCTAGAGTTAATTACTCTTCCAAACTTTCTAAGTAAATACTAAAGAAAACTCTATATGAACTTTTGGTCAAAGAAGTCCAAAAGGCAGCTTCCAAAACATTACAGGGTATTGTCAATGTTCTTGATTTTCCCCAAGAACTAAATTATGAGGTTGGGATGGGGAAAGGACTGAGACTGAGAGCAAGGAAAGAGATATCTTGATTGAGGGAGCCATTATGAGGCTAGCAAGAAAGCTGGCACTAGAGAAATTCCCAGGAATCCACAAGGATGACACCAGCTTATTAGCAATAGTGGAGAGGGTGCCTGAACTGGCCTTGCCCTACAGTTAGATTGCTGTCTATCTTAAATGTCATAATAGAGCCTTCATCCAGCAACTGACAGAAGCAGATGCAGAGATCCACAGAGGAGAACTAGGCTGAGCTCCCAAAGTCCAGGTAAAGAGTGGGAGGAATAAGAATGTGAGCAAAGAGGTCAAGATCATGATGGGGATACCCATTGAAACAGCTAATGGGAACCCACCAACTCTGGCCTGACAGTGAGGGAACCAGATAGGACCAAACTAGACCCTCTGAATGTGGGTGACAGTTGTATGGCTGGGGCAGACTGTGGGACCACTTTCAATGAGTCGAAAACTTATCCCTAGTGCTTGTACTGACATTTTGGAAGCCATTCTCGTTGGAGGGATCCTTGTCTCAGCCTAGATATAGCGGGGAGGGCCTTGGATCTACCTCAAAGCAATGTGCTAAACTTTATTGACTCCCCATGGGAAGACTTACCCTTTCCCAGAAGTGGATGGGGGTGGGATGGAGGGAGGAGGTGGAGGGAATGGGAACAGGGGAGGGAGTGGGAACTGGAATTGATATGTAAAGTGAGAAGATAATTTTTGCTTGCTTGTTTGTTTGTTTTAAAGACTCAATAGTTGAAGTTACCACAAAATTTGGTTACAGGACTCTGGGAAATCAAGACAGATCTGAAATATGCTTCCTCTGCGATGTTAGCTTTCACAGTGATGGAAGGGGCTATTGAGCCTGGTAGGGGAAGAAAATCATCAACAGTTCTCCATTCTTATGGGCTCAATCTGTAACAGTAATGGTCTTGCTGTCAATACATGTCCACACATGTAAAAATAATATGACTACTGTAGGGGTAAATAACCACTCCCTGATTAGAAGACTGTTCCACAGAAGGAAATGGTACCATAGAGCCTTTCAAGAAGCAGTGGTTGAGGATGCCACAGAACCAGGTGGATCCTGGTACTGTCGTGTGGTTAGGTTGTGTTGAATTGCTTTCTAAGCACCTGTGTTTATACATGCAGATAAGTGCTTCTCTCAACCTTCATCAGTGAAGCTTCTTTTCTCAGCGGACAATAGTTAATGCGATCTTACAACAGGACAAATTGCGGAGCCTCTACAAGGCTCAAAGAATGTTTTAGAAGAGGAAAAGGAAAGACTATAAGAACTTGGAGTGCAGGAGGAATGCTTAAAAGCAGTGTGTTCTGGACATGACACAACTATTATATTCATTAACTCACTGCACCTGTGGTTACTACACGGCTCTCTCTACAAGACTTGGACCTATCTTGTTTCATCATGTGTGGGAGAGGGGCTCATAAAGCCATACTCCTCAATGAAGGATTGTGGTCAGTTAACATACACTAGGCTAGGAGTGTCAGTTTCTTCAGTGGTATGACCACATTCATGCAAGCGACCTTAATTAAGCTCAATATTTCACATACCGTCAAAGACATGAAGGTAGGAATAAGAAATGTTTGAACTGTTTGAAGCAGAATGGCTTCAGAAGAAAAGCAAGAAGGATTAAGAGAGGATAATAAAAGAAAATGTCCAAAATTAAGTATAAAAATGTTTGAAATTGTCAAGCAATAATACATAATAAATTCAGAAAAAGAGAGAGAGAGAGAAACAAGAATAGGCACTATTATAATTTTAACACAACAATGGTATTTTATTAAAATATCTAAAATGTCAACAAAACTTTATGTATTTAATTGTAATATGTATATTTTAAGATTTTAAAGACTAAATATTCACTAACCTAATTATATGTTTAATCTTAAATCAGTTTTGATCATTTTTCTTGCCATATAAACAGTTCAATTTAAAGAAAAAAGTAACCCCAGGTTCAATTTTCCATAGCATATGTAGTTTTTTAAATTAATCCCTCTTTTTAAAAAATTTTATAGTGTATATTTCAATCACAAGTCACCACTCTGAATAGTATATGTTATTTTAACTAATTTTTTTATTTGAAGTTGTGCCCTGAAAATTTTGTTATATGTAGAGAGATACTGACACCACTTGTTTTGCTGAGTTTCCTATCTCAGGGAAAAATGAAATTTTATTTGGAGAATCTTGCTTTGTGGAGGTTCAGATTGTTTTCTCATTTCATTTTTTGTGACTATAAACATTGGGGCAAAGCAAACAAACATTGATATGTATATAATTGTGATTCTTTTCTTAGGCTAGACTGTTGGTCTTCAATTTTTATTTCAAAAGAAAATTTCAACTCATGTCAATATTGTGATCTGCTTTGTAAAGGTGAAGATATCATTACCTTCCTCATTTTGAGTTTTTGTAACCACTCTTAAAGCCTATAAGTATTTTTTACTTATATGGAAAAGAATTACTTCATGCTTTCCCATATGTTTGCATCTTTATTATTATTGAACCTCACAGTTTTAATATAGTTTGCAATTTCTCTTTACTATTTTCTACAGTTGCAATGAATTCATGATGAATATTTCTTATTTCTCTGAAATAATGTTTCCTACTGAAAAGAGAATATTTCATTTGATCTTAGTCAACGGAGTCATTAAAACATACTTAAATGGATGGCGATTGTTGTTGTTGGTAGTGACAGCTTTAGGTCTTTATGAGAAAATAAACACCATATAAATTCTCTAGTAGTCTACAAGAAAAATATTGAACATACAAATATTTTCAGGGCAGCTATAGTGTCCTGAAAGCAAGTAAATCAATGACATTTTAAGTACCATATATATTAAAATATGATTTTAAGGTTAAATTTTACATTACAAGGTAAAATGGCTAAGATATAGAATAATGGTATAAAAATTAAGCAGAATATTTACATGTAGATGATTTGAAAATAAGAATAAAAATCTATAGGTAAAATTCTTCATTTTCTAAAATGTTTGATGGTTAAAATAAATTGACCAAATAGGGTAAGGAAAGTACCAAGTGTAAATGGTACCAATTTCTTCTTGTCTTTTGTTGTTACTTAGTCTCAATCTGTAACTTTTCTGTGGACCCTCATAGCAATTTTATAATGACTTCTTATTGTTAACTTGTAATCCATAGGATTATTTTTTATATTTTGCCTGAAGAAAATGAAATGGGTCAGATAAAAATGTAGGTTACCTTATGTTATGTATTCAGCAGTTGAGATATTTGTTCTTTCTGTCTCTGATTTATTCACAATGGAGTGTGAAATCCATAATGGGATGGGGTCTTTTAGCCCTTATTGCAATAGTCTTGAAAAATACTTACACTATTTTTACCTCTGTCTGGCTCTGACTTTCTTTGGCATAATAACACATACATATCCAGAAACTGAGACATTAGTATTCAAGGAAAAATCATTGCTGTGCAAAAATTGCACTGAAATGAGAAATTGATATGAACAAAGAAAGGTGGACTAACTAGTATTGCTCAAATAATCATTCATCCATCTTATCTTTCTACACATCAAATATAAGGATATCCATTCATAAAAAATACTAAAGATGTGATGCTGCTCCCTAACATTCAGACAAGACAGGTTATTCAGGGAGAGGAGTAGAGCAATTCTTGATATTTTTGCAGCAGCATCTAGAGCCATCAAAGAATGTATGAAATGAATGAGTGTGCTATTAGGATTTTTCTTTTTTTTCTACCACAAACGTTCTTGTAATGAGTCTACAGAGAAAGAAATGGAAACCATTCACTCTACTTTAGCAATATGTCTTTTATGGTAGAGTACAATTTTCCTTTGCTTATAAATGTTTAGAACTCAATTTGATTTCCAAGAAAAGGCATTTTCTTGGAAGATTAACGATGAAATATGTTCTAGTGATTTGTAAGAAGTTTTGAAAAAGCTGGCATAATTTGGGATGCTAAACAAAGGGAAAACTTGGGTACTAATATCTAATGCAACTCATATAAGCTGAAAGGTGTGAACAAAAAGAAATTATGGTAAAAAAACAATCTCAAGAATAAACAAAATTTTAAAGACAGTCAAATGCAACAGTGGTTAAATTAAAACAGTACCATGTATATAATGTATGTGCGAATAGAAATGAATGAAAAAGGAGTATGCCAATGATATCTTTTTTGAGTTCATAATATCTGAATAATCAACAAATAATATATGCCCACTGTTCATACTTAGAGATTCAGTCTCCAAGTGAAGTTAAAATGGCAAAAGGAAAGATTTGGGACGATTCATGAATGAGCCTAATTGCAGATCCTAGCTGCTTATGACCTTTATGTTGATATTATTACATTGTACAATGTAACTTCTTGTATTTATGATGTATACCTTTAGCAAAGAAAAAAATCCTTATTCTCTGTTAGCTATATGAAAGCACTTTGCCCTAATTTCCATGATATGATATATAGCTTAAGTGTCAGATAGTTCTAGAGTAAAAAACAGAATTCTATGACTGACTCAGCCATGGTAGACATAGTATCATAGCTGAAGCTCAGAGAAAGGGGCAGAAATAACAGAATTATTAGAAACCTATCAAGAATAGAAGAGTTGAGAAGCCCAAAGAGCTGCTTTTCACAAAGCATGCTTCCTATGGAAAGAATGCTGACACTGTAGTTGGAACCTATTTAGGAAGCTTTTGTCTGGTCATTGGATTCTTAAGGGCTAAATGTAGCCAGAATACAAGACAAGATGCTTTACTAATGAAGCATTCACACACATATACACACAGTCTGAAAATCCAGAAATATAAGAATTATTATCAAGTGAATTACCTTTCTTTGATATTTTCCCTGCTTATATTAAAGCAATGGAACCATCACTCTCAGTGTGCTAAAAGTAGCCTCTTTGATTCAGTCTGCTGCAGTTGACGTAAATTTGAATTAGTTTTTCACACTGGGCGAGAATCTTGGAGGTGTTATTATAATGATGATGGTAGTCATAAAATATTTTATTTAGTTTCTTTCATGTGAAAATTGCATGTGCATTTTACACAGCCATCTCGTAATTAATGCTGTATGTCTTCTTTATTGAAAAGACAGTTTGGGACAATGTACCAGAAGAACATCCTTTCAAGTTTCTCCTAAATTACATTATTACTCACTAAAAGGATCATTTCCTACAAACACAATCAGAACATTACCATTTTTCTCCATAATCAGATTTTATATCTCCACAACATGTTAGTCATTTTTGCATGGAAATGAATCTACCAGTGTAAACAATGCTCTCCTTCCTCTTCACCCCCTTCCGCACCTTCCACTAAGTGTTAATCTGCAACTTACTGATTTTAGATCCCTGCATAGTCTTCTAGACAATATGTTTGTAATATTTTTTTCTGAAATAGTGATGCTCTTGATATAGTGTTTAAGCTCATATATCCCAGCTCCTTTCTTATGTAAATCAGACATTGCCTTTAAAAACAAATTTTATGGAAGTTTAATTTATAGTAATTCAGTGCTTTTCTTTAGGGTTTTCTTGTGTGTGTGAATCACAGTATTATTATGTATCAAAACTAATTACTTCTGAAGTCAATATAGACTCATGAAAATTTGCAGAATGATAAAGAATTCCTGCATGATCATCAACAATCATTCCTCTTAAACAGCTGTATCTAAGATCTTGACTCTAGACATTTTTTGACCTTCAAAAACATTAAAAATTAATGCTAAGTGCATTAAAACATTTAATTGAATATATACCATTTCAACAACACAGAAATTAGGGCATAAAGCATATTTATTACCAAGATGTTTCTAACATTCCCTTTACAGACAGTACTAATGATACTTTTTGTCTGCCTATTGTTTTGTGCCAAAGGATCTTTGTAGTATTAACTTATTTCCACCTACCCTACTTCATACAGCACCATATTTTTCATATTTATCTCTAGATGCTGCAATGTATGTGGTTTATTATTATTTATTGATATTCTAGTGTGTGGATTTATGATAATTAATTTATTATTTTGAGCTGCTATTAAACATTTTAGTTGTATCAGTTCATTACTATCATGAATGATGCTAGTGTAAGAATTTATCTACAAGTCTTATAATGGACAACCATTTTTATGTTGCTTGGGCAAACATTCAACAGTAGCCTCATTACATAAGACCATAGCAAATGTCTAAAGAAAACTGCTAACTTTGGTTTTAATTTCTACCTACAATGTTGTTTAAGTATTTCCATATCTGATGTGTGATGTTAAACCTTTATTACAATAAAATATGTATTTGTTCCTTTGAGTGGAAAGTTATATCTAATTATGATTTTAATTCTGAATTTCTTAACAACCTAAGATGCCATGCATCTAAAACTTGTCATCTTTATGTGCTCGCTTGTGAAAGACTCATATGATAAAATATGTGTCAGATATGTACATTTGAGGATTTTCCCCAGTAGCTGGATTTCCATTTTGTCTTAGTCCATGTAGACTGCTACAACAAAACACCATAAACTGGGAAGCCAGTAAAAACAAAAAGCTGCTTATCAGCTTCCCAGAGATTTGGCGATCTAAGTTCAGGTCAGTGAACTGCAAGTCTGGGGAAAACTTACTTTCCTCTTCATAGATAACCAAATTCTAGAAGCGTCTTCATGTGAAAGGACTGCAAAGTTCCCTAGAATATCTTTCATAAAAATACTAACTCCAGCCATGAAAGATCTGTCCTGACTCCCTGGCTATATCTGCTAAAGCTTAGAGGAGATCATGGGTATCAGGTGAGAATGCTGCCGGTTTCCATAGAGATCCACTTGGATGAGCAAAAGTGGATCACTTTTCTAAAGGCAAATGCAACAATACTGTTCTTTTGCTGCAAGGTTTTCTGTGCATTTGAAGAACTCTTTTGCCTAGCTATGTTTTCTTTTAGCGCATTTATCAGCCTTACTTTAATGATTGGGTCGACAGTTCTCATTACATACATGAGTGAAAGAAGTTTTAGTTATTTTGTTTTAATGTGTGAGTCTTAGTTTATTTATTGCTGAAAGTTCCATTTTATTCAGCCTAGTTATTTCTTGTTTTATTTTCTTTTTCCATCTATAAAAGACATGTATTTTCTTATTTAAAATATACATGTGTTATGTTAGGTAATATGAAGTCTGTAACTATAATTGCATACAGGTTTAGTTAATCATGAGATAAGGTCAAAAATTAACATAAATCAATGTAAACATTTTACTCTTCAAGTAATAAAAATTGTTGCAATCAAAGAGGCATGTAAATCTATATTGCTAATTAGCCCTTTATTCCACTGATAAGTTCAAAGTTGCAATTTTTAAGAGAAATGAGAGTAGACAGCTAAAGGGGCAAGATATTTCAATAAATAACAAGTACGCATGTGCATATGAACAAGGCTAAATGGATTAATTGGTTATATATATGTATATATATATACACACACACGCATGCGTGTGTGTGTGTGTGCTCATAAACATGCCCATATATGACTATCTATACATAAGTATAAAAATAATGAAGAAGAGATCTTTAATTGATAGATTTGAAAAGATTTGTAGTGGGAGAAGAATGAGTGGGAATGATGTAATGCAGAGCTCGTGTATGGAATTCTAAAAAAAATTAATGAAATAACAAATATTTAGAAGTTGCCATTATTACTTGAAATTTGCATTATTTTAAATTAATAAGATCTCTTTCAAAAACATCTCAGTGTTAAATAGATGTTGCCTGCATTTAAACCACTAACTTTCAATGGTGTTTTAAAGCATCTCTTATAATAAACTGAGAAACTTTTTATTAGTTTTCTGAGCTTTTTATTCACCCATCTCTTATTATACATGCTAAATTAAAAATAGAGGACCACCTAGCCCAACACGGACAAGTGATCCTGAGCAAATAAGCTGTTTCACTTTATCTACTGCTTTATGTTCTGAAACATGCCGCAGGGGCCAAACTAAGGATCATCAATCCAGTGCTAAATACTGTTAAGGCATTCACCCTAAGATTGGATGTCATGTATGACACAACAATTTTAAGCCTGAGGATGCTGAAGGTGAACTATTATTAACAATGAGAGCATTATTATTAATAATGAAAAATATTAGTAAAAAAAAAAGAAGAAATACTACTTAAATTTTGGGGGGAATAAAGTAGAGTGGTTGCTGAAAGAAAAGTCCCCTGGATTCCAAATAGTGTCTTTGCTGTCATTCTGGTAGGCAGTGTCTGCTAGAACTGCAGGGCAGTGCACTGTATATAGCTCTGAGAGCTAGAGACCTTGGAGTCTGACTAAACCGGACATTCCCTGGATACCATTCTAGGCAAAGGAACACAATGCAGGAAAATAAAAGTAAATTAATGCTGGTTGAAAAAAGTTCTACTCAGTCCTGAACACCAGATAAAAGTTGGGTATTATTATTTTCAAGTATTTTAAATTAGACAATGTGCTAGTTAATTTTTTTGTCAAATTCCATCAAACTAAAGATACCCTGGGGAGAGTAAATCACAACTAAGGAACTGCTTCCCTCAGACTGGACTGAAGGCACATATATGGAGCATTTTCTTATTTTATGATTGACATAGGGGAGCTCAGCTCACTATGGGCAATGGTATCCCTGGGCATGCAGTTATGGGTTGTGTAAGAAAACAAAATGAGCAAGCCATGGAGAGCAAGCCTGTAAGCAACCTTCCATCACTGGCCAGTAAACAGAATTCCATCATAGGCTCAGTTCCTGCCTCCAATTCTGCTTCAGTTACTGCCTTAGCTTTCCTCAATCATTAGTTGTGATTTGGAAGGGTAAGGATATAAAACTTTCCTCCCCTAAGATGTCTTTGGTAAGTATTTCATCACAGCATTAAAAAAAAAAACTAAAGCAGAGTGCCAAGAAAGTGTTTCTAGTCCTATGAGAAAACTTGTGTTATAGTGATGCCAAATTGTACTACCTACTATATAGCCAGAACAATTAATGATGCCATTTCAACTGATTGCATACCAATTCTTTGGTAAACCCTAAAGCTTTTTGATCAAATATAGTTTTCCTTGTTTATTATTTTTTGATTTAGTATACAAAATAATTAATTTAGTTATGACACAGTCATACACATATACTTTAACATGCTTATGACTATTCATTCCCCAAACTCTCCCCATTCTTTCTCTCACTGATGTCACAGAAGGGCAAAACATGCAAAAGATTTTAAGAGTTTACATTTGAAGACTGAGTACCATCCAGGTGAGTGTGCCTCACAGAATTAGTGCAGGTGATGGGATGTCATGGCTGCTATGTTGAACAGTATAGGGGTTGTAAAATTTTAGTCAAAAGGAAGATACTATGAAAATAGGAACCCAAAAACTGATAATATTTGTGGAATTAGTGAAAATTTGGAAACTCACAGTGAGTTATTCCTAAACATTTACACAATCAGTCTTTCTCTCCATATCCATTGTCCCTCAGAGTTGACTGCAGCCAACCACAGATGGGAAGCCTTTGGGAAGAGCACGTTCCTGTACTGGGCATCTGCTCATTTTTTTGTCATCGCTCTCTAAATGATAATGTTTAACTGTTTCATTGCATGAGACTATAAGCAATCTCAATATCCTAAAGAAATTTGGGAGTCATTTAATCCTGTCTTGACAAGGCACATTTCCCCCAAAATAATGTCATTGGGGGTATCCTACATACAAAGACAGATATTATACATAACTGGAGAAAATATCATCTTGGTTCTTTATGAGTCTCATCTTAAAGTTTCCCCACTTGATCATAACCAAAAGGCTGAAAAGAAGGTTATCTTGAAGACTCCCCAAATAAGACCCTGGTATAGCTGAGAGATGGCTCAGTGGTTAAGAGCACTGACTGCTCTTCCAGAGGTCCTGAGTTCAATTCCCAGCAACCACATGGTGGCTCACAACCCTCTATAATGAGATCTGGTGCCCTCTTCTGGGGTGCAGGTATGCATGCAGGCAGAACACTGTATACATAATAAATAAATTTTAAAAATATAGCTACATACAAATGCCTGAGAAAATA
The DNA here is from genome assembly GCA_001685075.1 of Bramus lutescens. NCBI lineage: Eukaryota > Metazoa > Chordata > Mammalia > Rodentia > Cricetidae > Bramus > Bramus lutescens. The sequence continues at coordinate 35,940 of LOEQ01008691.1, forward strand.
TATAGGCAGAGCCAAACTACTGATCCTTTTTGGCAATCATTTTTGAACTAGGGGTGTGATAGATAAGATAAACAGATTTGTGAATGTGTGTAAGGCAACTGAAATAAGAATGGTAAACAATACGAATGATTCCTGGGAGAACTGGCCAGGGTGTGGGAGGGTGGAATAATTTCCTCCGAATATAAACATTCCATCCTGGAGGCAGAAGTGAAATCTGTAACACTCAAAAAGCTAACAAAAATTACAGGATTCAGGAAGCTCAAAAAGTTATGAGTCACGAGACTGCTACCCCAAAGGAAGTGTAAGCAGTAAACAGTTTCTAGTAGAGGAAAGACGCTTCTGGGGAGCTACCTGCAAGTTGTGTGGGGAGCTTCAAGGACACGGCTCTAGTGAGTCATCACTCACATTGGTGTGTACCTTTCGTGATGAAGCTGCCTTTAAGTCATTTGTGCTCTTGTAAGTCACCCAGCCAAGCTCATGCCCACTACTTCAGTGCTTTGTCTAACTACACTTGGGTGAAATAATTTCCCTGATCTGTCTTCAGTTTCTTTGCTGGAAAGATTATATAATTGTTCATGTCTTTCCAGAAAGTCACACAACAGGGAGGTAATGGCATAGACAGAGCAAAATGCAGATGCATTGGTGAGATGCTTGTTCCTTAGGGTGGGATAAGAAAACTTGTACAGACAGCCATAGGCCACTGTTAGAAAACCTGTACCACATGGCCTCTTACAGTGGATTGTAGTGTGTGCTTATGTACAGCCATACCAACTGACTTATCAAGGCCAGGAGATGCTAAGATTTGCAACACTTAGACTTCTGTTGCCTAGGTAGCACTATGGACTCACTAGAAAAGGTTATAAGGGAACATTGATAGGATGATAGAAATTATTGACATCTTGGGTACAGATATGTCTACTAATAATAATGAAATATATATATATATATTATATAGTGAACTGTCCCATGAAACCAAGCATAAACTATGATGTGATACACAGCTTCATTTCACCAGGCTCAAGCCTCACTGCCCAGCAGACTATGAAAATTTTGACAGTGTTTGTGGATACTTTTATCAGTGAAACTAAGGACTTTGATTTGAAATTCCTCTTTGGAGTTGTTTTTCCTTATAGGCTTAGCATATTGATGAATTATTTTAACTTTCATTACTTGCACCTTAAGGATCATTAGTAGCTAAAACAAAATATGATTCTAGATTCTTAGTGACTTAATGCACCTTTTTTTTTTCCAAAAATGATTGTCATTTCTACCAAGCTGGAAGATTCAACATTTGTTTATGAGACAAGGATTGTGCTAGGTATCCACCACACACCATCCTGCCTTCTCTTTCTTTTTGCATCTGCAGGTTTCCTATCAGCTTAGTTCTGTGAGAAATCTAGGATGTCTTTGGTTAATGAAGTAATCAGAGGTTTCCAGAAAATCACTGCCTTTCCTGATACGCGTCCCTTATTTTCAGTCTCATGCTTCCAGATCTGATGTAAATGCAGACTGTATTTCCAAATACCCAACTGAGGGGTAAAAGGTAAAACCATTAGATAATGAGAATACAGGAGCTGTGGGTTAAATTTCAATAGGAATATAATCATAACTAGATAAGAAGAGTACTTCATTTTGTCCATGGTGGAATCCAGCATCTTGTATTGTGCCCTGCAGCTAAAGGATATATGAAAGGCTTTGACTTTTCTCTTCTGTGGTCTTTTCAGTTTTCAAAAAGCTTTTCTTTACACTGTTGCTAAGAGGGAAAAGAAACTGTTGCCAAGTAACAGGAAAATTGTGTCCAGCTCATATCTGTGTCTCCTCAGTTGCATATCAACTGCAAAACCCTCAGCTGTTCTCAAGGACATGGTGTGACTGTGATATTCTTCAGAACATTGCAATCTACTGCTAGACGCCATGTAAAGCAGTGTTTTTCTAATGGTGGCGCTCAGCTATACATACAAGTTTTCATGTCCCACCTTGAGAAACAAGTGCATCACTAATGCAATTGCACTTTTCATTTACCCGAAGCTCTACTTAACCATAAGTAATTTTAAGAAAGATTATTTTGCCTATTTCATTTCTTCCTCCTGACCAAGAATGGATGTTTCATCTAACCCTCTGAACTAGACTTTCTCTCTGTTAACATGTAATAAGTAGATTACTGCTCTGTTATGGTTCACCTTGATGTGACCACAGAGAGTCACTTTTTGGCTTAAGAAAGTTCTGCATTCTAGAAATGGACTTATCTAAAAGGCATCAGCATCCACAATTTAATAAAAGAACACTCTAATAAAGCCCACTATACTAATCTCCCATGGCCCTCTTTGAGAAAATTGTCCACCTCTGATTCTACTCTTGGTTTGCCTTGTGACTTTCCAGTGCAGGCACAGCTAACCTGACCAATGATTGATCTAATGGGAATCAATATGTCCTTTAACATGGAGTTAAGATTAAGTATCTCATTTTGAAGATGTGTCCTGAAACCTAATCATGTGGTAGTCTACAGAGGGAACACAGTAAGTCGTATTCATTCAGGACAGCCATATAGGGTAGAAGAAACAAAGGAGGTGACAGAGAGATGGCAAGGGGAGTTATGCCACCCTTGGTGCTGAAAGACGCTAACACAGCTCTCAAGCGAAGTAGACATTGACAAAGGCTAGAGTCTAGTAACAAATTTGGTTTTATAATTCAATTGATCTTTTAGGTGTCCTTCAGTAAAGCATTCTCTTGTCCTGAAACAATTCTATGCTTTGTTGCTAACTGCCCATTTTTGAAATTTAGCTCAATCTACAATAGTCTCATATCTGAATCAAAATGTTTGCCCCTCCCATTTATTCCTTCTAATCCTTTATTTTTTTATCTTAGTTGGTTAGGGATAAGAAAGACTAAAAATGATGAAATCTGCTCCTGTATTTAATTATCTCTGTCATTAGGTGTCCTTGCACTTTGATCATTCTGATTTTACCTGGAGTAGGTTGTCCTAAGATTATGGTGTTAGTTTGTTCCACAGAATGAGTGTCATCTCTACTCTAGACTGCCTCTGTTTATCATTCCCTCTGCTGAGGCAACTGTGACTTCTGTGGTCCTGCTAGGAATCCAGTTGTTTTCTCTTTGTCAATATAGGACATTCCATTGCTTTATGTGGCCAGTGCCTAGGCAGTTCTATATCTTCTTATGCTTCATTAACTCCCTTTCTCTTTGCACCAAATACTAAACAACTGTGAAATTCTCTCCTACCAACAGAATCTCAAAAAAAAAAACGGATAGAAAAGAAGCTGGTTCCATATTTTGTCCAATTGAAATTCATCATGTTCCTCCTGGCCCTCATAATATGGAATGCAGCAGATTTCTGTTAACCTCTTATGGAAAGTATCCAAACTCAGAGGAGATTGTTGAGAACTTCTTCATAATGCTTCTGTTGAAATATGGAACAATACTGTGTTCATAAGTACTGCAACCCAGCAAACACACAATCAGAGGATGACATGCTCAGTGTCTTAGATATGTCATCTTCTGGCTTTCCTTAGCTGTCCCTAGACATGGTGTCCATAGAATAAGGAGGCTTTACTCTTCAGAGATTGCAAGGGAAAAGCATTATGGGAATAAAACCAAATAATCGCTTCCCAGTCTGCCCTTCTGTTCCAAGATCCTCTGACACTTCTGAGCACCATCAAATCTCATTTTCTTCAATGAGGAGGTGGTGCATCTGCAAGAGGAAAGCCTGTCTGACCTCCATCATGCATTGCTCATCAGAATTCTTTTTAGAATAGAAAGTGCTTAGAGGAGCGTCAGAGGAGTTTACAATTAGCCTTGACTGTGACTGCAGAACATCACAAACACTTCTATTCAACATCATTTGCACTTTCTCTACAACTTAAGCCTGTTTCCTCATGAGGCTTGATTGTGCTTCCTATATTTAGCTTCTGAAAAAGCTACCATTAAAAAGAAAAGAAAAACTAGCTACTGATATTTTCAGTTTTCATCCTTATGTCCAAACATTACCCAGCTATGACAATGGATAAGTTCCGATGACAACCTCTAGGGAGACACGAGGGACAGATACCTCATCAAGGATCTTTAGCATCTGCTTGAACGACAAATTTTGCACAAACAAAGATAATATATCATATTTTTTCAGTGAGTACCAGAGGAATTGTCAGAGAGAAAAACCACTTTGGGAGGCTGCTGGTTCCCAGATAGCAATCATGCCATTCTAGTACAGAATCAGTGATTGGGAAATACAATCACATTTGCATTTAGAAAGACAAATGACAAGCTGCTTCTTCTTGAAAGCTTTGAATGATGTCTTGGGGGAGCAGTAATAACAATAAAAAATAATAATTTATATACCTGCACATCAGAGAGGTAACCAGCATAAAATTCTGTAAATGTTAAGTGATATTAAAAACTGTTTCTGAGTTTGCTGTGTTTTATTCCAATTTATATTTCTATATATGTGTATGCATATATTATACACATATTTTAAGCAAAAATAAGAGAAATAAGTAAAAATTTGCTTATTTCTAGGAACTATATTTCATTAACCATGCTTTAATATCCAATCAACACTTTAGAACAATTATTTTTTCTAATGAAGCAAAAGGTGTGTATTAAAGTCAAACATACTTTGAAGCTCAGTGTTTGTTATATATCACCAAGACAAACTGAAGGAAGGGAAATCTTCTAAATATCACTTTTTCGCACAACCAGGCCTCCCTTGGGTAGCATCCTTTGGTGTGGTGGAAGGACAGCCAGCTGCTTTGACGGGCAAATTCCAAAGACAAATTACAGAGCAGTTTATCATCCAATAATGAATAGATTACTACACAGAGAAGTAGCTATAATAATTAATATTAATAAAAAATATAAGAATGTTAAAAACCCTTGAACGAGACCCCCTCCCCCTTGACCTTTGAGCTCTAGCAATGTAAATTTATCCTCACAGAAATGGGTTAGGGGATAAAGAAAGAGAGATGGAGAGACCAGCTTCTTATTTTCTTTATAAAAACTACACTAACATGGGCAAGTTGTTCTGAGTGAGCTATTCAAACATGATTTTTATATACTTTTATATGACAAAGTCTTTTGGATGCCACTTCTAGTCCTCTGTGGGGAAATGTGTTTTAAATCATTAGCTTTGTTAAGAAAAATGCATGAGAAATTATTATTTCATTTTAATGAGCATTATTCAAGGAATAGATTACATATTTTTCTTAGATTTTCACAGGGAAAGTCACAGTAAAACACATTTTAAATAGCAACCCAAAGGATTTATAGCCAGATTCAGCTTTATTTGGGGCCCATTTTGACCTATAGCTAATTATATTGCTTCATTTTATAATTATCTCATACCCATAAAAATGCTATACTTGGAAATGCCAAGAATCTGAACTCAAAGATTCTTCCAATATTAAAATTTAATGATGTAAACTCTCTGTTAAGTTGTGCCATAGATTTCAAACTTTTGAAAATTTATTCTTTTAGCAAACAATATAATTAGTGTTCTTGTGACATTTTCATCTGTTCTTTGGTTTTGGCTGGCTTCCTCCTGTCCTTTCCATCTCTCTGCCTCAGTCACTACTGTAGTCTTCAAAACCCATTGTTTCCCCTCCCATCCCTTTTAATGAAGATTGTTCTTGGGATTAATAGGAAATAGGTTGAATAATCCATTATTCAGGATTTCACTGATGTCCATACTAGCCGACATCATTTAATCTTGAAGTCAAAGAGAGAATGAAGAATTTCAGTAGTGTTGGAACTGTAGAGAGTAACTTGAAGGACCTTTGCTGAGAGAATGAGGTGGGACTCAGAAAGATAAACATTACATGTTTTCAGTTCAATGGTGAATCTAAGGAAAATAAAAAGTCAAATACATAGAAACAACCAAGTGAACTGATACTTAAAAGGCAGAGAAGGAATGAAAGGAAGAGAGGTTGACTAATTTGTTCAACCTTTTATTTGTGTTGGAGGAATAAATCCAGAGACCCAGCAAACAGATGAAGTACTATAACTATAATATTTAATTGAATACTAGGTATTTGTTAAAAGAGCAGCTTCTTGGTACTTTTACTTCAAAAATAGTCAATTGTACAAAGTGATTAATACATTGATATTGTGGCTATTGTAATCATTTTACTATGTACATGTGTATAAAAACATAATTTGATAAACTTTCATTATATAATAATAGTAAACACATCTATTTTCTTATTTGTTCAGGATAAATGTGAACCTCTCTTAAAATATTTTTAAAAATTATATAATAGTATATAGTGGTATTATACAATATTATGGCCTGTTTTATAGGATGAGGCATGTAGTTTCTTAAATGCATTATATATAATATGGCATATTAATTATAACATATTAGAAGTAATATATAATATAATATATTTACATGGAAAATAATGGTTCATTGTACAATTATCACCTCATTAAATAATTATTATTATTCATAATATTGACCAATTATTCATATATTGATGATTTACTATTGTGTTTTTTCATCTGGGGATTTTAAAGCTATAATTTAATTCTTGGGAAGCACCTTAGAAGTAATTGGCCCAACCTTTTGATTTTCTTTCCTGACTCCCTAAGTTTCTTCTTTATGTGAAAACTTAATCAGTAGGGACCACAGCCCAACATATGGGCAGTTGCTTAAATTGCATGATGCTTTTCTAACTCTAGAGATGGGACCTGATGGGGATCTTCTCCTCTTATGAGCTTCCTAAACCTGGTGTTTCTTAAGTGTTATCTATCTCCCTTCTCCCTCCAGGAAAGAATATTAAATTTTGAAAAAAAAATAGCTATACAAAATACCACCCCTTCCTGCAATTCTCATATTCTTCCTTAAGCCTTTTCTGTTATTTTATTTTTCATTGTGGACAGGATGATGTTGATTTCTGACTGTTTGCTTTAATTTATGGGTGAGCATATGTTAGGGGGTACTGTCTTGTGATGTATACTGAACACTGAAAAACAATTTTTTTCAAGACTGAGACTGATAGCACCAGTAGTTCAACCATTACCAGGTCAAATATTTAGAAAGCACTTTAGTAGTCATATCACACCCACTTAAAAAAGTAGCAGAAGTTGCCTCCTCACCAGGACCTGTGACCTCCATAGTCAAAGTTTTTGCCTTGTCTTAACAAGATGTGAGTTCCTTCTTTCAGAATTTATTTTGAATCCAAGTAGAAAATAGTTTATCAGACACTATGCCACTATTGCACAAATGATCACATCATGCTTGGCATGTTGCAATATTCATAACAGACTGTCGGCTCAAATTTTCTTCAAGCAGGCCATGTGTGACCTCAAGCTCTAGGAAGCCAACTATCGATGAGAGAGTTTTCTGCTCATTCCATGTCTGATTTCTGCAAGTCCTACAGTCCAAAACATGTAACAACTTCAGCAATATCATCTTAATTATCTAATTATGGAATGTTCCAAAAAGCAATTGCAATAGCCTCATAGTTTGTAAAACTTTAGAAAATATTCTAGTCAAGAATTCACAGAGATGCATGCTGGCTAGCTTTATGTCAATTTGACAGAAGGTAGACTCATTTTGGAAGAGAAATTTTCTTAATTGAGATTATTTCTCTATGAGATTGGGCTGTGGACCATCCTGCAGTACATTTCCTTGACTGATGATTGATATGGAAGGCCCACCTCACTGCAGGAAGTGTCAACCTTTGTAGTGATAGGGGAGCGGACCTGATTTTCATCCCGCCTGGCTCCCGCACAGCTAGCTTATACCCCGAAATAACAACAC
>LOEQ01008691.1:43773-56017 GCA_001685075.1 Bramus lutescens
CTTGATTAATCCATTTCTATTAATGTGTGTAGCACCACGAGGTGGTGGCTTACAAGGAAGATTCTAACCTACGTCCATCTTGGGTCAGAGCTTCATGAGTCTGCCTGACTCAGCTTTCTTTCTCCCAGAATTCTGTTCTGTCTACTCCACCCACCTAAGGGCTGGCCTATCTAAAGGCCAAAGCAGTTTCATTATTAACCAATGAAAGTAACACATAAACAGATGACCCTCCTACACCAAACCTTGGCACAGTATGCTGTGTGTTATAAGAAATCAGGTTGAACAAACCATGAGGCGCAAAGCAGTAAGTGGCATTCCGAAGCTTCTGCATCAGTTCCTGACTCTAAGTTCTTGCCTCAAGTTCCTGCCCTGACTTCTCTAGATGTTGAACTATAAGCCGTAAGATGAAATAAACCATTATCTCCCAAAATGTTTTAGTCCTGGTGTCTAATCACTGCAATAGAAACCCTAATTAAGACAGGAAGTATCTCACCCATACTTCTGGGGTTATGGCTCCTTAACATGCCTTTTCTCTCCCATTAGGGTATCTTCATTCAAACTCCCTTACTTCTATTTTTACCATCTTTTCAGAATGTTGTCAAAAGTAATAGATAGGATATTTTTTAGATATTTTTATAGATATGATATAGATAGATATACATTTTATAGAGGGTGAACAACGTTTTTGAAGGCCTATTTCTTCCCATTCTAAATAAGTATCATTTGGTCTTCGGATAGAGTGACTATAAGAATAATAAAAATGGAGAGTATAAAATAGTATCAAAGTCCAATATTGTAGTAAGAAGGGTTGCCCTGCTAGCTTAGGACTGAAATTATCACACAGAAACTGTATTAATTAAATCACTGCTTGGCCCATTAGTTCTAGCTTCTTATTGGCTAACTCTTACATATTAACTTAACCCATCTCCATTAATCTGTGTGGCTGTGGCTTACCGGTTAAAGTTCCAGTGTATATCTTCAGTGGCTCCATGGCTTCTCTCCCACTCTGTTTTCTTCCTCCCAGCATTCAGTCCAGTCCTCCCCACCTACCTAAGTTCTACCCTATCAACAGGCCAAGGCATTTTCTTTATTCATTAACTAATAAAAGCAACACATAGACAAAAGGACCTCCCACATCACAATATTACAGGTAAAGATGCTATAAATGGCTCATAGGTCTACCCTATCTCACACACTCTATAACCAACAGCTATTTTACACAAACTATCTGCTCCCCTTAGTATATGCTGCTATTGTTCCTATGGGCATACTCTGCATTTATTTACATCTAATAGTAAACTATTGGTGTGGGCCTATGCTGCTCCACCTGACTTGGAGACCAGGAGAACTAAGGTTGTGTCATGCCTGCTTGTCATACCTACTACTAGAGCTGCTTCTTTGGATTTAAAGGATCTTGACCAATAAAAGGGGCCTTACCTGTCTTTCAACTATTCTTGACAGCTAAAAGGGATGTAGGCTAGGAAAACAGCATCTGCCACTAGTGTTTTTTTATTGCAGGGGAGAAATACACATAACATACTATGGAGGAAGGATTACTAATCTCTAAAACAAGATGATTTTTTTCCATCCACAGATTTTACCATTGGGCCTTCCATGTGCAGTGGATCAGGCTATATTAATATATTCCAAATAATTACTAACATGGAAATTGGCTTTCCGTTAACATTTTCTCTAGAAGACTGGCTCCATTGTAAGCCTTGCTACAATTGCTCACAAATGAAAGGGCAGATTGATCTAAGTGACATGACTTTCTCTCTTCCTTTTTTGTTTGTTTTAGCATTTTACAAACCTGGTTTACTTGTTGATTTTCATTACACAGATCTATCGGAACTCCTCCTACCCATATGGACCAATCCCACCAAATGACTAAGCAAAGCCACAGCCCATGTCTGTATGAAAAAATTGACGGAATTACCTCTTTCTGAATGAAAGATTAGACCCTTGGGGTATCTTTTATATTATCTTTTTTAGTCTTTCTCTATATTCACTGTTTTTCTTCCAAGGGTCTTAATTGTTGGGAATCTCAGATAACAGTTCTCAGAACAGTTCTAAATTGAACATCCTTTTTCTTGCCCCTTGAATCAGGTAAGCTGTTACTAAACCTAAGTGTCCTTATCTTGCTGAATCTTATGAGCCTCCACCTCCCTCAAGAAAGAAATACTTTAATTCAAAGAAAATAGCTGCACAAGAGCAGGTGACAATAGACTTTCTGGGCTAATTATGTCTCTGCCTCATGTCTGGAATATGTATAACTTAAGAGTCACTGGGAACGTCTCAGTTGACTGCTTTACCTAGAATGCCCCCATGAGGCTTTGCATGAGAAGGAATATGCATATTTAAGTAGAAGGCATAGGGAAATGAGAGAGAATGAAGATGGAGGAACAACTGTGTAGACTAGACTGTGGAATGAGCTCACCTGATTCTACTTTCAGTCTTCATAAGGCTCATGAATATTTAATGTTCAGCTTCTGAAGTTAAGAAAAGTCCTCGTTGAGGACTTTCCAGGCATAGAAAACAATTAAAAATTACATGAAGCTAGAGGAGATTCATAAGAGCCTATTTTGAGCTGTCTCTTAACCCAAGAAAAACTGAGAATTCTTGAAGAATCACAACGTAAGTGAACCTCTAGGGGCCCAAACCCATTATTTTTCACTTTTCTAGGTACACTTTTCAAAAAATATTATATTAAATAAACAATTAAGTATTAAAAGGACTGGAGTGTGCTTTCCTAATGATATTGTGAATATTTTGAGGACAATAACAATGTATCAAATCCAAACAATTATTGTAGGAGCCTAGAGAAGTACAGTGGACCTCCTATAATAGAGTGCTTGCATGTTCCTACTTAAACACATGGTTTGTAAGAAGGCACAGGAATGACAGCTAAGCTGCTTGTCTATTTTTATCCATGGTTCCATATTAAAACCTTGAGTTTAAATAATTGATCTATTACATTGAGTTCACCAGGAGATTTTTCTCTGTATATTTTTTTGGGGGGGCTACATTCTTTTCTTACCTTTATTATGACTTACTTTTCTTATCCCTACAGAAAATATTCACAAAAAGGTAGAAGAGGTCCAATGTGAGTTTCTCTTTCTTCCTCATTGAAATCCTGCCTTAGATGTCAGGCACTCACTCTGCCAACTGAGCTTCATCCTCCAGCCCCAAAGCGCCTTACATCCTTATATGATAATCTGTTTTTTAAAAGGCTATGCAATGTTTAAAATACTTATTAAGAGGTCAAACATGGTAGAAATTGGAAGCATTATGATCAGGAGTTCAAGGCCAGCATCACTTACAACATGAATTTCAAGCCACCAATATTATACGGTCCCATTTTAAAAGGGGAAAAAATGAAAAGAGCTGTAGCTCAGTTTTCAGAGTACTTGGTTAGCATACACTCAACCCTGAGTTCAATCCTCAGCATCACAAGTAACCAGGTGTGAAAAACACACTTGCAATTCCAGTATTTAAACATTAAATGTCATCCTTAACTACTCAGTAAGTTGCAAGCCAGTCAATATAGGAGAAAGTTTCATAATAAAATAATAATAATAATAATAATTTTAGGAACTCAGTTGGAGTTTAAGATTGATATCGTCCTTGCTTCTTCAAATAGAATAAGGCACAGTCTCTCAAATATCAAACATTTCTACTTTCAGGAATGTCTTATTTACTGTGTAGGTGATGTCTGTGTATAGATTCTTTTTGGTTGCCTACATCAATGAGAAAATAAATCAAAAACAAAATAAAAATTAAATGTGAAAGTACCAAATAGCAATTAACAAGGGAGTGAACTATAATCACCAAAAAGCTCAAGGCAATAAAAGCTAAGAATTCAAGAAGATTACAGTAGGTCAGGCTAATCTAAGAAATCTACCTTCTAGAGAGGGTGGTAGGGACAAGAACAGAATATGTGGGGCAAGTAAATAAACCATTTTCATTTGACAACAAACAAACTCATTAATAAAAGCTATTATTATGAGGACCAATTACATGAACGGCTGAAGCAGACTACCCTGGTCAACCTAATGGTACCCCGACTCAAAATCAAATAACCAAACCAAACAAAATCCAAAATACAAATAAAGACCCCTGCCATAGCACTGTGAGTTTCTTATGTCATCATTTTGTGTGTGTGTGTGTGTGACCCATGTATATTTATCACAACCCATCAGCTTGCAGATGCTTAGAGTATAGTGTTGTTTTAGGGTACTTGTTCCATGGCCATGCCATAAGTGCACTTTCACTGTTCGCTATCAATTAGTTTATCCAGAGGGCTGTTTGTTGAACTGAAACTGTAAACTAACCCCTATTACTTAGAAACATTGTAGGACCCTTTTTCTTGGCTTTTGAATATTCTGTTCTGTTTGAGAGTTATGCATTTTGATAATCAGAGGCATCAATGGAGTCCTTAAAACTATCTTAATGGGCATGAGCTCAGCAGTTTAAATACTTGCCTCACAAAAAAGGGGACCAGGATTTGAACCCAAGAGACTAACCTGTAATATCTCCCTACTGAGATTAACTACATCATTAAACTCTGGGTTTGCTTGAGACTTTGAACAATCCATCAAGAAGGACTCCCTAGATCAATCTTAGGCCTTCATATGTGTGCACACAAACACATATGCATGAACACAAATGCATGCACATGCAAACACATGTACATGCATACACACACATACACATATACACACAGGTGCTTCCATAGGTATGCAAAGAGGCATAAACACATAGAAAATGCATGTACATGAAGAGAAAAACACATTTTTGACAACAAATTTTGACTTAGAGTCTTAGTAGTGTATTGGTTCATTCATTTGATGCAAATCGCAGAGTGGATATTTGTGTTTATTTCATAAACATTATCCTTTTGTTCAATTAAGGTAAGAAAGGAAAGAGATTCTTATTCAAGTCTTTATTTCTTATTTTCAGTAATTATTTTTACCTTTAGCCTGGGCTGTAATGTTGAAAGGTAGAAACTCATTAACTTCTAGTTCATGTAATTTAATTATTTAGTGACAAATTACTAACTGTTCAGGTTCAAAGTGCACAGACATCTTTTCAGTCCATTTATAATTAGATAGAATAAAGTTGATGGAGGAAAACAATATCACAAATTGTGACAGTCTCTGGTGCCTGACTTGCAGGCCTCCATAATAAACAGGACAGCAAAGGATACAATATTATTTTGGTGTTATGAATACATCAGCCTGCAAGATTCAAACATAATAAAATGACAAAAATAATTAAAATGCTACTAAAAATCCATGTAAGGTTAAAATGACAAAAAATAAGGATAGGCAATGGTGTTTTCTTCTCGTATGAATTTTATTCAAAGGCATGTTTTATTGACTAATAAAACCCTAAGATAGGATATTCAACTCTAAGAATATTATAGCTTTGAAGCTTGTTTTGAAACATGTAATATACTGTCACACAGTCATGTCATCCATGGAATTTTATGAGATTTCCCACCAACATTACCTCTAAGAGCTAACTCCTCCACCTTTCTCTTAACTGGAAGTGAGGTGATCCACTATTATTACTTAAACAGAGTATTCTATGATTGCTATTGATATGTTTTTAGCAGCTTGAAAATCTAAGCTTGCTGAAAGCATGAGCCATGATCCATTCACCTTTTAATTCTCAGCACTTGCCATAATATGGGCTCAATCAATATTTGGAAAGATAAAGTGATTTTTCCTGGCATATCAAAAATATTTATAATCTAATTCAAAGGTATGAGTCATGTTAATCATAGATAATTACATAAATATTGTACTCCAGCTTAATGACAAGATTATATTGAGAATTTATTGTAGCTTTGTACACATTAATGATTGAAATGCCAACATTCTATGTTTTCCTTAAATTAGCTTTCTTGGGTCAATTGGTCCTGAGGGGAAAGAAAATATCAATTCTGCACATCATTAGGCATTGCTATCCTCAAAAAGCTACAGAGTTTTTTCATTACAGACACCATGCATTTGAGTGCATGCCTATAATATTCAGAGACATATGGCCCACATTTCTATATTGTTAATCCTTATGTTCCAGTTTTTGTTTATTAGTTTTGTTTTGTTGAGACATAGCCTCACTGTGTAGCTTTAGCTGTCCTGAAACTCACTATGTAGACAGTATTGGTCTTAAATACAAAGAGGTCCACCTGCTTCTGTCTCCTGTGTGCTGGGGTTAAAAATGTGTGCCACCAGATCCAGCTCAATAGAAGTTTCTCATAACTTCCTTTTCCTCTTTCCTTTCCTTTGAAATTGAATACTGATCCATACTGAACATTGAGAAGATGCTTAGATATTCTAAAAATATTTAAAATGCTATAATGATATAAATGGTATGGTAGGATTTAAGAGGAAATAAAGGAATGCAATGGATACTTTGGTTCTTAATAAAGAACCCATCACAAATAAAGAGGAAAATTGCTATAGAATATTAGTTGAATGTTTATTACATTTGTTTAGGCTATGGGATATTTGTTCAATGATGCAAAGATGTGTTAATTCTTTATATTATATTTGTTTTAATCTGTGGAGCTATGTTGCTTTGCCTGTTTAAAACACCTGATTGGTCTAATAAAGAGCTGACTGGCCAATAACTAGGCAAGAGAGGGATAGGCAGAGCTGGAAAGCAGAGAGAATAAATAAAAAGAGTAAATGCTCAGACAACAATCATCTAACTGGCAAGACCATCTCTCTAGCCCCTAGAAGTTATTCTGTAAATATTGGTAGTAAAATGGGTGAGAACTAGTTAATGATTCCACAATTTAGCTTTATACAAACGTCTAAATACTTGTTCAAAACAAATTGTCTTTGATTAATTTCTTGGTGCTAAGATAAAATAAAACAACACAAGCAGCTGAAGATTCAAAGGATTTGCGAGGCCCATTCTTCCAGGTTACAACCCATCATACTGGAGAAGAAGTCACAGTAGCTGTAACTTGCAGCAATTGGTCACATCACAAAAGTAGCCAACAGCCAAAGGCATATAACCTATGCAGGCATGCTAGTTGTTAGTCACCATTCTATTGCTGTGAAGAGACACCATGACCTAAGCAACTCTTATCAAGGAAGTATTTCATCAGGGGCTTGCTTACAGTATCAGGGAACATGGAGGCAGAGATCATGGCAGCAAGAAGGCATGGTGCTGGAGAAGCACCTAAGAGACCCATCCTGATTCATAGGCCAAGAGAGAGACACTGTGCCTGGCATGGGCTTTTAAAACCTCAAAGTTCACCTTCAATGACAACCTTCCTCTGAGGACATGGGCCAGCAAAGACACACTTCCTAATCCTTCTCAGAGAGAGCTACTCTCTGGTGACTAAGCATTCAAATACATGAGTCTATGGGGGCATTCTTATTCAAACCGTCACACTAACGGTGAGGTTGCTTTCTCCACTTAAATAAACTTTAAAAAACCTTTACACAAGAAATGGTGTCTCCCACAGTGGGAGGGAGTTCCCATCATAATAAACCTAAATAGGCCACTCCTAACTCATCCCCCAGCCACACAAATATGCCTACAAGACAACCTGCTGAAGACAGTCCTTCCTGGGACTTTTTTCTAGCAGTTTTAGATTGTGTTGAGTTGACAATATTGCCAAACAGACATTATGAATAAAATTGAAAGACCAACAACAAACTAAGGTAGCTAACTGCCACATAAAGGGGAAAGTATCATTACTTTTACAGCACACCAGCTGCGTAGACTTGAGCAAGGATCTTCACCCCTCTGAGACTCAGTGCTCTAATGTAGAATGGAGACCACAGGATGCCTGTTTGCAGGTTTGTTATTCCGACTGTGGTGTTTATGTGTAAATAATGTGACTCTTGAGATGGCAACTGCCTTATACTAATAAATATGCTACCTCTCCTGATGTTATGTAAAATTCCCAGAGAAAGACAAATATAAAAAAGTTATTAAGATCAGAATATGTAAAAATGGTTACAAGAAAGACAAGAAAAACAAACATGCTGTTGACATCAGAATATGTAATATTGACTAACCAGAGATAACCTATGAACTCAAGTTCTAATAAGGAGGGATAGTTACACTACCCATTGGAGAAATGAGTAATATGGAAACCATATCACAAGCCAGTTCAAAGATCAAATGTTCTTGTGAACTGGATGCTGTCTGCTCCAATCTAATCCACAAAGACCTGCTATTGGGAGGTGAGACCTTTGATGGGTCAGTGGGTTCAGAGAGATCATGAGGGTAGAGTACCAGAGAGTACCAGTGGTGCTCTTAAAAGGGATAGAGCACTGTCTTTTTCCATGATCCTTAAGCACTAAAAAAAATCTGTAGGCACCTGCAAGTCAGAATAAGGCCCTCTGCAGAAACGACCGTGGCCAGACTCTTCGCCCTAGGCAGCGCAGCATCCATGGGAATTAAAGTAATGTTTGGTGTCCAACCAGCATAGTCTATGGCATTTTGTTAAGGAAATTTTCACATCATATTATTTAGAGTTTTCTATTTCTTGGCTCTTTCCCATTCTTCTCAAATTATATGTAAGAATAGGTATTTGGGAAAATGTCATAAGGTGTGCAGTTTTATTTAATAATAATAAATAGAAGTAATTAAGGGATCCAAGGGCAAGATAAAGGTTATATCATGCAAATAGAATCCTAGTCAAACTATTAAAGATAAAATTTCTGGAGTAATAATATTGAAAATGCTAATAAAAGGCTCATCTCTCAGCAAAATGCATTCAACTTATAACTACCATGCATCAAAATAAGACATTCACAACTGCTTGAAACATGTAAAAGGATACTTTAGAATGTTAAAAGTAGTTAACTTTATAATGGGATGTTAATGTTTTTTTAAATTTTTGTGTTCAAATTTATTAGGTTACTATATAACTGATAATTTAAATTAAAAATACTTAGAGAAAAACATTGAACTCTTATTACATAAAAGGCATAAAAATGTGACTTGCAGGTGTATGTGGGTGACTTGTGGCATCATCATGTTCTACATGCCCTTAGCGATATTTCTTACTCTCTAGTCTCAGTGTCCTCATTCTATAATAATGATAGGACTGACATGTACCAGGCATAAGGGTTATGCGGAGTCATACTACAGAGCTCGGCAAACAGAATGTACCAAATAATTGTTGGTACAGTTATTTCAATTACCATGCACTTTATAAAACAAGCACTGAGATAAACTATTTTCTTCCTTTTTTTTAGAATTTAATGACCCAGAATGCTCACTGTTGAGCTCTGGGCTAAGAACACTGCCATGGAGGATATTTGTCAAAATCCTGTTTCCAAAATGAGAATGGTCATAGCAATTGCCCAGGGACTCTGAAAAATGTAAGAAGGCTGTCTCCATCTTCAACCCAAGCTGGATGGATTCTGATTCTGTTTTCAGGCTAATGACTAAGCATTTATATGCTTTCAAAGTTTCAGAAGAAATGCCCATGATAATAGAAGCCATTGATCTATATTCCCCAAATCCCCAGACCAGGTTGCTCCTTATAAAGAAAAACCTATTTTAAGACAATACTTTCAGAGACCATTTCTACAGCCTGATAACTAGAGACCTATTTCGAATATTGTTCAGAATGCTGAATTGACAACTAAAACAAGGATTCAAACTCCCCAAATATCTATCCAGCAGTTTTTCTGCATAGAAGAGACAAGACCAAGGAGCTCTGCTTTTGATGTGGAAATATTGGGCAGCACAAATAATTCATGAAATATGGAAATGCTAATGAGGCAATATTTAATTCTCCATAAATGTGAGATTTGGTGTCCCCTGGAAAGGGAGTCACAGTGAGGAATTGCCTAGGTCAGGCTAATCTGTGAGCGTATCTATGAGGGATCATTCTGATTGCATTAACTGAGACAGGAACACACCCGCTGTGGGTGGCACAGCTGCCTAGCCTGGAGATCCTGAATGGGTAGGAGTGGAGAAAGAGAGCAGAGCGTGAGTGCATACATTCTGTCCCTCTACTCTTGACTGTGGATGTGATCAGTTTTTTCAAGTCCTGCAGTGAGGAACTGCGAGTAATCTGAAATGTGAACCACATAAAACCCCTTAAGTTGTTCTGGGTCTTTTGTTTGTTTGCTTGTTTGTTTGTTTTGATACATGGTTTCTCTGTGTAACAACCACAAATGTCCTGGAATTAGCTCTTGTAGACCAGACTGACTTTCAACTCACAGACTACCTCTGCCTCCCAAGTGCTGGGATTAAAGGGGTGCACCACCACCACCTGGTCTGTTTAAGTTGTTCTTGTCAAGGTATTTTTCATGCTAACAGGAAACATAATTAGGACAGTTTCCGGTACTTGTGGATCAAGAACTCTACATGACTGAACATTTACTTAATTCCTGACAAGGGGTAATCAATGTGGTTTCAAACGCTAACTCTCAGTGCTGACTTTTTTAAATTTATTTTTATACACTTTTAATTAAAATGTAACCTATATCACTTTGTGTCACTCCCAAGTGTCCCTATCCTCAAATTCCTTTCATGTCCTGCTCCCATTCTCAAATTGATAACTGCCTCTTCCATGATTTATTGGTATAACATTACACACACACACACACACACACACACACACACACACATATATACACATATATTGTTTCATAGTTGGCCACTTTGTATTTAACAATTATTTAGGGGACTCCACTCCAGAAAAAAAACACAACACTCCTATTTCTGCAGTCATCAGGTGCCAATAATTACTTGTCTAGAGTTGGGCACCCATGAGATTTTTCCCCTTTCCATGCTAGCATGTCTATCAATATTAACATGATCTTGGTCTTGTTTATGCAGCTATTTCTGTGAAAGACTGCTTCACAGAAGTCTTCCCAGTATTCTGGCTCTTACAATATTCTGCTTTGTTCCATGATCAGTAAAATGATGGAGCTGTGATGCAGATTGTATCCTTTGGCGCTGACTCCCACCATGCATTCATCTCTGCATTGTGTTCAGTTGTGGTTTTCTGTGAAGATCTCCATATGTTGTGAAGAAAGACTTCTTTGATGAGGGGTGATAGGGACTTATATGTGGTTTTAAGTATAAGATTTAGAATATAGTTAGGAATTATGTTGCTCTAGCAAAGTAGTGACAGTAGATTCTCCGCAAAGATCCATGACCCCTGGGAAGGTTAGTTTTCTATTATCAGGTATGGTTTCCCTCCTGTTTAATGAACCTTACATCCAATTAGACAGCTGTTCGTTGCCACCAACATGTGAGTGACAGTTAACACGCCTTTAAAGATATTGTGCTATGTCTGTCATTGTTCTGGCCCATAGGTGTCACAACTGGGTAGCACTATTAACTGCTTCCCTCCCATGGAAGCTTGCTTAGGATTTTCTAGTATCATCAAAGATAGACTAAATAAAGGAGGCTTTCAGGTAAAATCTAAAGTCTTGTGCTCTAAGTGTGTGGTGTCTTCAGCAATCAGTTTTACCTTCAACCTCTGAGGAGTGACCAAGAGCAAGAGGCATAGTCAACATTTTTTGTGAATCAATTTGACTACTCTGACCAACTGTTAAAAAAGAGATTCCCGCACCTGGTTCTGAGAATTTTATTGATCTGTGATTCTTGTGGGGAGTATTGTCAGTCCTAGTGGCACAACTTCCACATTGTTTATAAACACATTTGTTTATGTGTGTGTATGTATATATGCATATGCATGTGTGTATGTATACACATATACAGTGCATACTGTTACATGTATTCTGTATGATTTTAGGTAACTATAAAATAATAAGATTCCTTGCGGCTTTTGTCAAGCAGTCTTGGTGGTATTGGGTTCTTCTTCTTCATTCTTCTATTTTGACCTCTTCCCCTGTTGGAGGCCCCTTTCCTTTTTCTCATTCCATGCTGGCTTTCTTGTACACTTGTATGTCTGCATGTAGTTGCTCATCTCACTCACTACTGCTTTCATTTTGCTACATTTCCTTTATCTCCTTTCACTCCTTCTCATATGCATAATCTCTTTTATTTGTTACAACAATCCTTCTCACCAAATACTGAGTTATAACAATCATCTGTAGTGATGCAACGAGCATTTTGTCCTGCCCAGCTCCCGCATGGATACCTTATACCCAGAAATAACAATCACAAATTGTATTCATTTAAGCACTGCCTGGCTCATTATAGCTAGCCTCTTCTTGGTTAACTCTCACATCTTGATTAACCCATCTCTATTAATGTGTGTAGCACCATGAAGTGGTGGCTT
>LOEQ01008691.1:56082-66851 GCA_001685075.1 Bramus lutescens
TGCGTCTGCCTGACTCTGCTTTCTTTCTCCCAGCATTCTGTTCTGTCCACTCCAACTATCTAAGCTACTGTCCTATCAAAGACCAAGGCAGTCTCTTTATTTGACCAATGAAAGTAAGACATAGACAGAAGAACCACCTACATTAATCATCTGTTTTGTGCTGTGGACATCCTTGAAGTCTCAGAAATTTAGAATCAAAAGCAGTAGTTTATATTCTTACTCAATATCTCTATGTCTGTCTCTGCTTTTGAGTCCCCCACCACTGAGTGTGCATGTGTATGTGTGCATGTGGATTGTACCATGCTATTTATAAACACCATATCAAAGTGAAGGAACATTTAATGAAGAGAAAAAATAACGTTTAGAATCATCTCAATTGTGCATTGAGACTGGCATTCTATCACATGAGTGACACAAACCACCCAGGCAAATTATTGATATCACTAGGTCAACTTAGAAAATCACATAATCTCACACTCAGAGTACATTCTTCCTGCTGGTTGTGACAACATCCGTGGCTTCTCAGAAAAAGCGTTTGACCTCCAGATATTTCAAATATCATACATTTTCAAGTGACAGAATCCATCTGGATATAATCCCCTCTCCTTGTGCTCTGGGAATCCCCAAGAACAACTTCATTAGGACACACATCTCAAGGACATCAAGTTAAAAGCAGAGAAATAAAATACGAAGTGAGTCCTCATAACACCATCTGTTATAATTATCTCTGAGAAGCAGCAAATATCCCTGTGACAAATGAGGCACTGGATTAAAATACAAGATAAAAAGAAGAGAAATGGAAACTACTCCAGTGTAGTAGTGCATGCTAGTAATCCCACACTCAGGAGGAAGAGGCCAGATGATAGAGAATTTGAAGTTAGCCTGAACTAGAGCAACTACAAATCCAGTTTCAAAATATAATGAGATCCCACCTCAAATTTCTCGAAAAAAGTAAAATTCAGTTCTTATGAGACTTGCTATGTTTAGCATAAGTTCTTTCCATATTCAGTGTACTTCACGATCCTCTGTATTCCACATATATTCACTAGCAAATATCCTTAATTAGATAGCTGATGTTCAAATGCTATACTTCACAATTCTGCTATGGAAGAATATATTTCTGTCCTTATCTATTTTCCCTATAAAATTGATTTTAACAAATGTTTTCATTAATAACAACCTCTGTTCACATTACCTAAAATCCATAGTTCAGCAGTCATGAAACTACACAATAGATGTCTGTTCATATGTTTCATCTAAGAATATGTTGCAAGACAAAGTTTCTTTAAAAAAAAAAGAAAAAGAAACTTGTAAGAGCCAGCAAGAAGGCTCAATAGGGTAAAGCACTTGTCCCCAAGACTGTCCCATGTGATGGAGAGAACTGACTCCTGTAAATTATCCTCTGATCTCCATGTCCATGCTGTGGTATGATATATTTATTTTCTTTCTGCCTTGCTATTTCGATGGATAATGATTTATAAACTCAGGGCATCTTTTATGTGTCAAGTGTTGAGCCAAATGTTTTATGTTAAAGGTAAAGAGGTGGCTATTTCTCAGTCTAGCACATCAGTAAGAATCCTTCACTGAACACAGTAAAAACATCTGTAATTTCTGGTCATTCAAGAGTGGGTCACCAGAAACAACATAGTCTAAAACTCTGACCCTGAGAGTACTCTTTTTCTTATTTCAAAATATTCAGTTGTCAAATAAAAATTGAATATATTTAATGTACTAATAAATTACAATTACAAATATAATTACAAATAAATTATATTCTGGTCCTCACGAACCAATTGCTTAATGTACCTATCATAATCCATAATGAATATTTGATTCAGAAGGCACGTCCATCTTATAAATAAAAATCTCTTTCCTTCTGCCTACAGTCCCCATTTTCCCACTATGCAGCCCTTGGCAACCGCCACTGTATTCCCTGTTTCTGTGAATTCATCTGCTTTAGATGTCACATCCAAGACGATACACTATGTCTTTCTGGATATGGCTTACTCCCACGGTGCCCTTCAATCCCATCTGTGTAGTAAAAGACTAGTATTCTTACCATTTTAGATAGATACTCTAATGTTGTATTAAGTTTTATTCATCTGATGCCCAAAGCATCAAAACTCATGTATAGAATACAACTTTTTTTCACATAAGTAAATCCTGTTAGGTAAAAATGCTGTAGGAGGAGGGGCCTCTTGTTTGTCCCTGGCTGCTCAGAGCCCCGAAGTAATCATACAGAAGCCATATTATTTAAACCATTGCTTGGCCCATTAGCTCTAGCTTCTTATTGGCTAACTCTTACATATTAATTTAACCAATTTCTAGCAATCTGTGTATTGCCACGAGGCCGTGGCTTTCCGGGTCAAGTTCTGGTGTCTGTTTCTGGCATGGCTACATGGCTTCTCTCTAAACTCCACCTTCCTTCTCCCAACATTCAGTTTTGTTTTCCTCACCTACCTCTGTTCCCTGCACAGGCCCAAGACGATTTCTTTCTTAACCACTGGTATTCACAGAATACAGAGGGAAATCCCACATTAAAATGCATTAATACCCTTTGAGGATTGTGTCCCCATGAGCTAGTGATTTTTTTTATCCAAAGCATTATGGACCAAGCTTCTTGCACACAAACCACACATGTCCCGTTTACCTCTAATTGACAGCTTCACACCTCCTGGAGTTCTCTGAGAGGAAAGCTTCAATTGAGGAATGACCTAGATGAGATTGACACTATTCTCTCAGCAGGTGGTCCTGGACTGTATAAGGAAGTTATTAAGCAGGAGACTGTAAGAATGAAAACCAGCAAGAAACATTCCTCCATGGTTCTGTCTTGGAATTCCTGTTTGACTTCCTGATGTGACTTGCCCTTACCCTGTAATGTGAAGTAAAAATGCTTTCTTTCCTGAGTTGTATTTGGTCAAGGTATTTCAGCACAGCAACCAAATGAAACCAAATTATCCTCTAAACAATAGCACTTTCTCAGCAAATGTCACAATGGCTCTGTTTTCTCTATGTTTCATTAATCATATAATTATTACCAATTGAGTCTTACCCAATAGCTCTGTCAATATATGTGAACTAGTATCCCACCATGCCTTTGTTTATTTGTCATTGCTGTTTTGTTTGTTTGTCTGTTTTTTCTTTGATAATGATGTTGTATACCATTGGTCATTTTACTTTTCTTTAGACAGTTCTACACCCAAACCCTTTGGCCATTTTCTAAATCAAGCCATTTGTTTGTTGTTTGGTTGGAGTAATTTTTATCTGTTTTTATATTAACTTAGTATCAGCTAAGTTGGGAAAGTTTATCTGATATTATGATAAGTTACACTTAGGTTTGCAGGTTGCTTACATTCTTAGACAGAAGCATTTCAGTTGATGCTGTCCATGTTTCGATTTGGGGAGGGGAGTGTTGCCCTTTTTGATTTTGGTGTCATCTCTTGACTAAGGAATCATTGTCAAAATCAGTATCTAGGAGCTTCTGTCTTTTGTTTCCTTCTAGGGTTCAACACATAAGCCTTTATTCTAATTCATCTTAGTGTGCATATGTGCATCAGGGCAGGATTCAGTTTGATTATTTTGCATAGACATGCAGTGTCCTCGCACCCCTTACGAACATTGCATCTGATATTCCTTTAGCACTAAAACCCTA
Source organism: Bramus lutescens (assembly GCA_001685075.1). Classification (NCBI taxonomy): domain Eukaryota; kingdom Metazoa; phylum Chordata; class Mammalia; order Rodentia; family Cricetidae; genus Bramus; species Bramus lutescens. The sequence continues at coordinate 59,735 of LOEQ01008691.1, forward strand.
TGACTATCTCATCTTCTCATTTGATTATTTTTACAAAGCACCTTAATTTGTCTTAGAAGTAAAGCTGAAGATGCATGACATTTCTATGAAAGATCCTCCCATGGCTTTGCTGTAAGGGCTTCCTGGATAATGTCAACAGAATGTGGTTTGTGTCTTCAGAGAGAATCGCTTCTTATTTTAAACAGGCTATATTTCACCTGGGCAGTTATGGCTAATGCCTTTAATTTCAGCACTTGGGAGACAAATGCAGACAGATCTCTGTAAGTTCAAGACCAGCCCGTGGTCTGCTTGAATGCAGTGTGAGTTCCAGGACAGCTAGGACTGTTACACAGAGAAATCCTGTTTTGAAATCCACCCCCCCAAAACCCCACATGCTATACTTCATGAATTTGTGTATCATCCTTACATAGACTATTCCAAATTTTGCCCCTTCTTTCCAATTTTAGCATGTGTACTACCAAAGTGAGCATAGGAAGAATTATTTCAAATGTTAAAGTTCAGATAGGTATCTGTCTTTTCAGTCCAATCTTCTCCTTCATGGCACCTCTTTTATTATGAGATAAAGAAAAACTACATTTATAATCACAGAAAAATGAAACTTATAAAAGCATACTATGTTAAATCAATCTATTCTCTTGACTCTTAGGTCAGATGGCCATCCAAACGAATATCCACTCCTTTTCTAGAACTAGCTGGTCTGTTTTTACACACACACACACACACACACACACACACACACATATATATGAGATATATTTTATTATATACAATATCCTGAAAGGTTGTTGGATTGTATTGTAGTAGAAAAACTGCTACAGGCTCGCTAGAGCTCCTATAAGCATTGACAGTACTGCATCCTTCATAACTGAAATCTCCACAATCATTTAGTTTTATGCTTTTATAAAGTATGCCTATTTCTAATAATAGGTTAATTAAAAGAAGATATTTAGCCACATCATGAGGTAATTTTTCATCAGTGGAGAGTATTTTTTTGTCACTGAATCTCCTATAATTTTGAGAAGTCCCTATTTGGGTTGGATATATGTAAATAGACAATTTAATAGTGGATGAATCATTTGTACTTTTCAGACGAACCTGCATTTTCTTGATCTTAAGGCAAGTAAAATTTCTTAAGACAGTTGAATGGTAGGTCATTAACATAGGTCTCACAGGTAAGTAAATTGAAGAAAAAGTTGCATTTATACTAAAAGCATTATTTTTAAATCAAAAATTGTTAGAATATATTAATTATACATAAAATTGAGTTTATTATGTCATTTTCATATATTGTGTTTTTAATCATATTCACCCTCATTACTCTCTTTCATGCCCCTTGTACTCCTGATCCCTTTCCTCTTTCCATGTAGATTCTCTTCCTCCCTCTCTTCCACTCCCTTTTCTTCCCCTTCCTCCCTTTCTCCTTCCTTCCTTTCTTTCTCCTCCATTCTTTCTCCTTCCCTTCCTTCTTTCTCTCTCTGTTGCTCTGTCTCTTTGTGTCTGTATAAATGTAGTCATTTGGGAACTCTCCAAAGCTACAGCGAACTTTTCTGGAGAAACAGCTTCATGCAATGATCAGTAGTAATGATCAAAGTAACTACCTAGCTCTTTATATATATTGGAGATCAGACCTTTGTCTGATGCAGGGTTGGTGAAGATCTTCTCCCAATCAGTAGGTTGCCTATTNTTTGGAGATCAGACCTTTGTCTGATGCAGGGTTGGTGAAGATCTTCTCCCAATCAGTAGGTTGCCTATTTGTTTTAATGACAAATTTTAAAGTAACCAGTAATTAGAAAATTAATTTCGGTGCCAGCATTTTATGCATGATAATTTACTAGACTTGGATTTATTCAAGAAAAGAAGTTTTAAGCACAAAAACTACTTTTTATAGCTATGTAATAGGGGTATGTGCATGTGTCTCTGTCTGTGTATCTGTGTATGTCTATATCTGTGTCTGTGTTTGTTGCATGATATGACTAAACAGAAGTATGTCACTAAATACCAGAGCAAATAAAAGGTAAGGTATTTTTTAAGGATCTGGCAAAAAATAGACCGTAGATCCACCTGGTCATAGGTACAAAGAGTAGGCAATATATAGACTCATGAGTCTGTGTTCTATTTTTCCTTGAGCAGCAATTTGGGGTAAATTTGTTAGTTTGTTGTGATTATTCAGATGTTGTTCCATTCCACTCCCACTTAAACTTCACCACGCTTTGTCCTGAGGAATATTATCTTAGAAACTGCAGGAAAGTTTCCACTGGAGGAAACTGAATAGGGCACATATTTTGTTTTAGTTGAGTGGTCTCACATACCTCCTTATCTAACTATTATGCTGTGAAGTTTGTGCTAGTACAGGTACACTCTATTGGATAAATGGACTAAAATACTAACCCAGACTTTTCTGAATTCAACAGCAAGTATCTTAAGTCCTTTAAGTAAGGATAATAAAGGTTTGTTTTTTTTTTAAAAAAAGGACAGGATAGTAACTACTCTAGGCTTTCTGGACAACATCTGGGTATCGTATGAATATTTTTTCTTATTTTATGTAATTTTTAAAGGCTCCAAGTCATGATTATCTCGCAACTTTCCTCTACCCTGACGTTTCATCCTTGTGACAATCCTGAAAAGCAATGTGCCCCATTGACTTTGGAATAAAACCCCTGAAACCCATAAGCAAAATTAATCTTTCTTGTTTAGTCTGTTTTTTTGACATAGTGATAGGGGGAAGAGATGGTATAGGTTAGAAGAAATGAGGCCTTTTTCTATTATTACCATAAAAATCAATAGTGATAGCTGTGAAAACAGGCAGTGTCAGTGAATATACACTTACCAGATATGAGCCTATGTGTATTATTGAGAGGTAGCAAATAAAATATTTTGTTTTCTTCTGCTCCTTTTTTTAATTTATTCCTTTTATTAGGCCGTGACACAGGTCTCATAGAGCAAGAATGGCATCAAAGTCACTGTGTCACAGAAGGTGACTATAAAACCTTACATCTACCTGTTTTCATCCCCCATCTTGTATTGTGGTCAAGAACCATTAGGCCTAGCATATGTGGTGATAGGGGCATTCATTATGAAGCCAGGGCATTTTTGCATGCCAGGAAGGTGCCCTGCCAAATGATGTGCACCCCTGAGGCAGGGTTCAGAAAGTATAATTCATTGTTTCTGGGTCCTGTTTGCTTTTTTCCCTATGGCTACATATCTTTCAATTTTCACTAACTTATATCTGTTATTTTTTTTTTCAGAATCACCAAGTAGTTGACATAAAGAACTTGATGTTGGAGATACTTATCTCACATCATATTTTCAGAGAGATTGTCATTCATAATGACAGAGAAGACAGAGCAGAATTGCTCTTCACATGGTGGTAGGAGGGTATAATGGAAGAATCTCACATCTATGCAGGCCCAGAGGCAGAAGTGGAGTTTGGCAACCTATAAACGCCCACCCCTTGTGATCCCAGTAGAGTCCACTTCCTAATGACTCCACAGTCTTCAGCATAAAACTACTAAATAAATACTAAATATCAGAACATGAACCTGTGAGAAAGATCTCAACACTGTAACACAGAACACTTACTTTGGATAAGTAATTGATCTTAAATTTCATACTCTATATTTCCAATCTTTTCTTGGAAATTCTTGACCTCTGCCCTTTAGCATGTATTTGACATTTATCTTCTTGTATTTTACTTAGTAATGAGAAATGTATAGATAATATATAATAATTGTCATTGTTATTACAAAAAGTCATCTTCAGTGTTGAATGCAGGGAATGGGTTTTATAAATATTTAGCTCTTTTCTAATTGACTTTACTTTTTTATTTATTTGCAGGGACAGGGGGACATGATCTCCTATATCCATATTAGAATTGAACTGATTGTGGACTTGAAAACAACTCTGATATTCTGGTCTCCCCAACTTCACTCCCCCAATCCTGAGATTGCAGGGCTTATCACCACATCATATGATGCAGTGCTGAAGAATGCTGAAGATTGAACACAGGGCTGCATGCATTCTAAATAAGCCTTCTACCAACTGAGCCAAGTCTCCAGAACTCTGAATGATTCCAATAAGGCTTTGTACTTTTCATTTTAGAAATATTGTTTATCATTTATTAGATGTATTTAGGTGTCTAATGTTCTAATTTCATTTCCTTTCAGTATGTGATCATTGTTAGTTAATAGAATTAGAACTGATTTAAATGTTGATATTATATTCTACCATACTGTTAAATTCACTAATCAATTCTAATCTAACTTGGAATAATTTTGAATTTTCCAGGTACACAATATTATTGTCTGAAATTATGATTCATACCTCACTTACAAGTCATTCTCTCCCCTTCATTGTCATCACTCATCTGACATAAAGATCTCTGGAGAAATGCTGGAAATGGATAGGAAACATTGCCTTCCTTGAAGAGCAAAGTTTTAGAAAGCAATAAAATTTATCTACTTGTTTTGTTTCGTTGTTTTTTTTTTCATTTGGTTTCTTTCTGTAATTGTCATGAAGAATTTGTCACTGTGGCTCTCTGGATCCTGTATTGTTTTTGCAGCAAGGATTTTAGTGGGAAATACAATTTCTGAACTATATAAAGGAAATTTGAATTTGAATTCCTTTTGGAATTAGTAGTAAGTTTTGATTTTAGAAGGATTTATTTTTTATTTAGTTGTTAATATACTATTGCAAAGTTTTGATGTGTTTTCTTATTTGTATTTTAACCTAACTTGATCAATTTCATACATACATACAACGCCTTGTATCTCTGTCACCATTCTTATATTTTCTTATCTGTCTTCCACTTCTGCTGACTTCCTCATAGTTTTTTAATTATCTGTAAGTTACTTTTATTACCAATATTGGTAACATGATTCTCTCTGTCATCTTTCTTATATGAAGATCACTTTGGAGGAAACTTCAGGATGCACTACAAATGAAAAGTGTAGCATCTCAGAGTCAATCAGAAACAGCTACCTAGGGAAGAGGTAGTATCTGACACAGGCTCTGGATTCCTATGTGTGTTACATGTATATGTTATCTCATGTTTCCCTTCTTTAAAAGAATGATTGACCATAAGAAAACATTAAGGACTGAGAGATGGCACAGCTGGCAATGGCACTTAACACCAACCAGGATGACCTGGAATTTATGTGGTAGGAGGACAGAACCAGCTCCTGCAAGTGTCCTTTGACCTTATTCTAGTAGTATGGTACAAACATGTCCATATACACAGGCACACACCTCAGCCACCCACCTCCCCCTCACAGATATGTTGCACATGTGCACATACACACATTTACATACACACATATAAATATAAATAAATAAGCAAAAAAGAGATAAAAATAAGTGATGCTGTCAAAATTAAACAGGGTAATATATAAAAAAGATATAAAATGTTTTTATGATTATTGCTCTCCAAAAAAAGAGAAAAAGGCACAAACTTTCAAGTGTCCGTGATTCCTACAGGTTTTAGAACCTGGGTTCTTCACGTATCAGTTCTCAGTAAGATAATTTTTTGGTTCTAATCCATTCTTCTGATATACCTAACTTCATTTTAATGCATTGTGAAGGGTATCAAAATTCAGGAAAGCTGATGCTAAGTGCATTTGTGGGCAGCTCTTGGAAGAAGCTTCTGTTTATAATGTGATCCAGATTTCTGGTGGGGCTCACAGACATTTACTAGTGCCCTATGATCAAAGAAACATACTCAGATGTAATCTCCAATAATACTCAGTGTGTGTACAAATATGTCAAGAGAGAAAGTATATAGACACAGCTCTAACTGGTGTTGAATGGTTGGAAAAACACTCTGTGCACATGTGTATACATATCTGCAATCATGTCCACACACAGAGAATCACACTCACAACAGAGAAACCAATCCATAAAAAGAACTCTGTGGACTCTTGGAAGTGCCAGGCATTTTAACTTTTTAAAATTATGTAACTTTTCCCTCAATCTTGACTTTTCCCTGTGAAATATGTAACTTCAGCCCTCATTTATGATGAACACATATGAGACATGGCGTCTGAATATTCACTTTTTATAATCAGGCAGTGATGTGGTATTCCTTCTGTATACTGTGAATACCATTGGTTAATAACGAAGCTGCGTTGGGCCTATTGAAGCGCAGAATAGGGCAAGGCAGGAATTCCAAGAAGATAGAGGAGGACAGATTAGGTGGAGTCAAAGAGAAACCATGTAGCCACCCACAAGAGACAGATGCCTCCAATAGAGCCCATGGGCATCTTGCCGGTAAGTTACAGCCACATGGTGATACAAAGATTAATAGAAATGGATTATTTTAAAATATAAGAGTTAGCCAGAAATATGATTAAGTTATTGACTAAACAGTATTGTAATTAATACAGATTTCTGTGCTATTATTTCAGGTCTAAGTAGCCAGGAATGAATGAGCCACCTTCACCAACAAGGCAGAGTCCAGCCTTTTGATGGTATATGAACAATTGTAGAAGTTAAGCCTTCCAAGCTAAAGCATGTGTTTGTAAATCCTTGAAGAAGAAAAACCAGGATGACTCTGGGGATGAAAGAAGATCTTGTGGTCACAGGTCAAAATGGAACTCCATCCAAGTAAGTATAGTGGGTTATATCTCTTATTGAGCTATTTTAATCTTTGATCATTCTCCCCTGAGATTGCCAATTACTATGTTCAATTTTCTGTGTCAATTGCAGAATTGAAGATAGACCAGATAGCTGACAATACATTCTTTCTCGCTGTCTCTGTGAGGATGATGCCAGAAGAGATTAGCATTTGAATCAGTAGACTGAGTAAAGAAGACTTAGCTTCACCAATATGGGTTCTCATCAACAAATCCACTGAAGACCAAAGAAAAGAAAAGGGAGAAAGTATGAAGTGATAAATGAGGAGCCTGCTTTTTGTCCTGTCGGGCTCCTGCATGGCTAGCTTATACCCCAAAATAACAACACACTAATTGTATTCATTTAAGCACTGCCAGGCCCATTATATTTAGCCTTTCTTGGCTAACTCTCACATCTTAATTAACCCATTTTTAATAATCGTGTAGCACCATGAAGTGGTGGCTTACTGGGAAGATTCTAACCTACGTCCATCTTGGGCTGGAGCTTCATG
>LOEQ01008692.1:18078-28958 GCA_001685075.1 Bramus lutescens
GGCTTTGAGGTTTCAAAAAGTCCACTCCAAGCCCAGCGTCTCCTTCTTCCTGCAGATCCAGATGCAGAACTCTAAGCTACTTCTTCATCACCACAGCTGTCTGTGCACCACCATGCTTCCTGCCATGATGATAGTGGACTAAGCTTCTAAAACTGTATGCCAGCCTCCAATTAAGTGCTTTCTTTTGTAAGAGTTGCCATGGTCATGATGTTTCTTCCTAGGAATAGAACATTGATTAAGACACTTGCTTACTCTTTTTATTAAATGTTTGTTTTTATTTTAATGAGATATGTGAAGTATGTCTGTATATGTACAAATGGGTGCAGGTATTACAGAGGCTAAAGACATCAGATCCCCTGGAGCTGGAGTTACAGGTTCTGAGCAGCCTGATCTAGGTGCTGGGAACCAAACTTGGGTCTTCTGCAAGAGCACTACGTGTTCTTAAAAATGAGTTCTCTCCCCAGCACCTTCCCTTTTTTATCGATTTATTCCTTATTGGGATCTAAAATAAAACTCATTTATTTGGTGAATGTGACTTTAACTATGATTGAATAATAGAAAATCCTTGTAATAATTACATAAGAATCAGTCATTTTGAATTTCCACAATCTGTTGAAGTATGTGGCTTGATTACATTAAGGTCCTGAGAGAATTAAGAGTGTCTGTAGTGGACCATGCCCAGAGAAGTTTGAGTCTCCATCATTCTGGCAGCTCCAGTTTGGGAGTATGGAAACCAAATGTGGTCAGGAGAGGCTCTTCTCAGCATGGCTTGATCTTGGAACTCGGAATGGTGGCAGTGACGAATCGAAGAAAGGACAGAGACGCAGACACATTATAGAAAAGTTGAGTCAGGTTGGCTACACACAACTTGATGGAGCCACACATACTATGGCCTGGAACCTCGGTTTATTACGTTCTACACAAAAGCAGGATTTAGCTCGGCTCAGTAGGAGGTTTCTGTAGACCAGCGTCTTCAGGCTCTAGACATTTGGGAGGAGGAAGCTGCAGTTGCTGGTTGTGTACACACTGATCAATCATCCTTAAACACTCAGACTTGGACAAGAAGAAGAAGGCTTTGCCAGTTTCCACCCTGACCCCTATTGAGAAAGGCTTTGCCAGTTTTCCATGGTTCTACGGCATTGATCCTTGTCATGGCTGTGCCTATGTCAATAATACATGTTCACTTAGAGCTTCCTCCATTTCCTACAAATAGCTATGGGGCATTTGTAAAAGGCTGCTGGACAGAAGAGCTCTTTCCTTACATCTTCATAGTATGTAGAGGTTGTAGGGAAAATGCTTTAGCCATCTTGCAAGCACCAAATTGGCAGGGGACAGTGGTGGGAAGGAAACTGTATCCTGTATGACACGGAAGTCTCCCTTTTTGAGGCACATGCTCATGCAGCCCAGCCTGGCCTCAGAGGATGTCACCAAGGATGACTGTAAACTTCTGATCCTCCAGCCTCAACCTCCTACATGTGCCACCATGCCTAGATTATGGGGTGCATGGATTGAGGCTAGTGCTATCTGCATCACGGGCAAGCAGGTACCAGCGGAGTATACACCCCCAGTCTCATGGCTCCCCTTATTTCTGAAGTGGATCCCTCCAGACTTCTTCTTGCATGAAACAACAACATGACTCATTTGGTTGAGCAAGCTGTAATAGGGAATTTTGATGTAAAGGTGTCTTAAAGTGATTTAATCATGCTGTGAGCCACCTACGCAGTGCCTGAAAGAGTGGTGTTTGATTCTTATCTCTGTAAGTGTGTGTGTGTGTGCGCGTGTGTGCGTGCGTGTGTGTGTGTGTGTGTGTGTGTGTGTGTGTGGAGAGATCATAAGTCATGTCCAGGGTCTTCGTCAATTGCTCTTCTCTTTATTTTTGAGACAGTCTTGCACTGAACCTGGACCTCACCGATTTGCTAGCCTGGGTGGCCAGCAAACCCCTAACTTCCTCCTGTCTCCACCCATGAAGTATTGGGGTACCAAGCTGTGTCATTACGCCTGTCTATTTTTAAAATATCAATTTATTTTATTTGTGTGTGTGCACTTGAGTGCGTGTGTGTATATCACATGCGGGCAGGACGTCTGTAGAGGTCGGAAGAGGGTCTGACCCCTAGAACTGTTACAGGATGTTGAGGGCAGTTGCATGCGTGTTGGGAACTAAACTTGGGCCTCTGGAAGAGCAGTAGCTGCTCTTAGCTGCTGAGCCAGCTCCACTCCAACACTGCCATGACGTCTGAGGATCTAAACGCGGGTGCTCACATGGGACACTTTACTTGTAGGCTGAACCATCTCCTCAGCCTTATTTAATGTGATTTAAGTTCATTCCTTTCAGTTATAATAGCAGAGAAAATATGAAAAATTGTTCATGCAATTAAGGCCAGATAATTTTTAAAGACTCTTCTAGATTTTCAATACTAGGGAAGAAACATCTGCCCATCAAGTTTCCAATCTCAAACATTCAAACGTTGGAGACTAATGAGACACAGGACTTGGTGAAGGGAGAATAGGAATTTAATGGACCTAAGGATGTATCGACCCTGGAGGATGTGGAAAGCTACAGTAGAGGCTTCTAGCATGGGGGGGTGGACTGGAACAAGGGTTTGGGCACTACGCTGACATATCAATTCTGTCTTGAGTCTCCCTTAGCCAATCACAACAACAGAGGAAAGTGGCAAAGAGCCTCAGTGGCTTCCCTTATCTCTCGCATTATTCATTAATGTGGCTTTGGAGATGAATAATTCAGAGCATCACACCTGTGCAAACTTGTCTACATTGTTTCTCTGCCTCCCTAAGAGTCTGTTTCCTCCATGCAAAGTGAAGACAATAGGATCTACTGCAGAGAGTCGTGGGATTACATAAAAGAAGCCTGTATTTAGTTTATGTATTTATACATATAAATTCCTCACAGTTCTTCGGACCCAGTAAACTCTAACCCAGGCCACTGTTATTCAAGAAATGAAAGTTGAAAACCCTGTGGCTCTGGTAACACAGTAGTCAACAAATGTAACCCATGTTCTAGGAGATGAATGGGAAAAAAACAGGCTCATTACAAACAAATGACCAACTCTAGCACAGAAAGCACCTGCTTCTTGGCATTTGGAACTCACATGAAATACAGAAGTAAACAAATTGTAAGGGGTTTATGAAGAAAAAAACTCTTAATGTATAATAAACTTTTTATGTTCTACTGGGAATTTCTCTTTTGAACAGACGTTTTTTCTGGATCAGAACGGACCTGAGGCTGTGGCCTGTTTGGGAACATTGTTGAAGAGAAAATAAGTAGTCTGGGAGACAGCTAGGGAGTAGAATGTGTATCTGACAGACACAAGAACCCAGGCTTGATGCCCAACACCAGAAACCAGCAAACAACAACACAAATGGAACAAAAATACAGAGGTTTAGAAACAAACCCTGTTAGAATAATACTCAGAAAAACCTCTAGGTAGAGGGAGGCAGAAGGGAGAAAGACCGTATTGTTTGGCAGTTGATCAGAGACTAAATAATGATACTATGAAATCACAGAAACAACACTACAAACATGGGGAGAGAAACTAGGAGAGAGCGCTAGAAGCCAAAGAGTTGACACCGATGAGGAAAGGCATATGCAATGTCTCCCATGCTGTTTATGAGCCCTGAAGGGAAAGAGTCAGTCGTGAGCATGCCCACAGCCTAGCAGGGTACACCATGGTGTGCACGCTCACAGCCCAGCTGGGTACACTGTGGTGTGTGAGCATGCCCACTGCCTAGCAGGGCACACCGTGCTGTGTGAGCACACTCACAGCCTAGCGGGGTATACTGTGGTGTGTGTGCATGCACCGCCTAGCGGGGCACACTGTGGCGTGTGAGCACGCTCACGGCCTAGGGGTACACCATGGTGTGTGAGTACACTCACGGCCTAGGGGTACACCGTGGTGTGTGTGCACGCTCACAGCCTAGCGGGGTACACTGTGGTGTGTGTGCATGCCCACAGCTTAGCGGGGTACACTGTGGTGTGTGTGCATGCCCACAGCCTAGCGGGGCACACTGTGGTGTGTGAGCATGCTCACGGCCTAGTGGGGTACACTGTGCTTGTGCATGCTCACAGCCCAGAGGGGCAGCCTAGCAGGGCACACTGGCGTGTTAGCACACTCACGGCCTAGCGGGGCACACTGTGGTGTGTGAGCATGCCCACAGCTTAGCAGGGTACATTGTGGTGTGTGAGCATTCTCACAGCCTAGCGGGGCACACTGTGGTGTCAGTCAATGAAAACGCTGCTGGGGACAGGGGCCACAAAGGAGTTCACTAGCAGCAACCATTCATACTCAAAAAGATTGGCATTGTTTCCTGTTCGCACGACCTTCCCTTCCCAAAGACTATGTGTGTGTGTGTGCGTGTGTGTGTGCATGTGTGTGTGTATGTGTGTGTGTGTGTGTGTGCATGTATACATGTCCGAGTCAGAAAAAGAAACCTTAGAATACATTAATTCAAGGCCTTGTCTAAAATGTTTAGTTATGATAAATGTTAGTTTTCAGTTTTTATCACAGGCCTACGTGTTTTTGCAGCAGATGAACTTTCTAGAACAGAGCTGACCAGAAAGAATGCAGTTGTTTTGAGCTCCCAGAACATCTGGGAAATTACTCTGGAGAACAGGATCAAGTCCATTAACAAAACAGATGTTTTCCACTGTGGCGGGAAAACAGGATTTTTTTTTTAGATGTGTGTTTTATATTGTTCACATCCACTTTAGAAAATATTGTATACCCCTCAAAGGGTCTAGGGCTCACGGTGCTCTTGGGGACTCTGCCAATGGCCACTTAGGTGTTTGATTGTCAATGTTTTCTAATAATCTTTTCCACACAGCACGAGAAAACAAAATGAGTCTAGGGTGTCTTTGCAAGCTCTCAGCTGAAATGCTGGAGTTGGATTGAAAGTAACTGGTGATTTGGCAAGACTTGGGAGTTCTGAGTGAGAGGACAGTGAGCCAGGACAGAGCAGAAGGGCCCAAGAGCCTCTGGGGCTCAGTTTGCACAGAAAGAAAAAAGGAGAAACCCTATTCCCACTGACCATTTGGACAGAGTCTCAAAGGTCCTAGGAGACGAGTGTTGTCAAAAACCCAGGAGAATTGTGTCTCAGCAACACAGCAAACGAATCCATTCAAAGCTCATTGAGGGGAAATTTCCCTTTTATAAATGAATGTTCCACAAATTTAACTATTAGTCTGCACAAATCACATATTCTAGGTTGTTTCTTCTGCTCTTTTTGCAAAGTAGGTAAAACTTGCTAAGAGGCACTTCGCTGGCCCTGGGAATACTGGCCTTGCTTCTCCCTGGACACTACAGTAAGAGAGATGGCCCCCACCCTTCACCACAGGCCAGGGTGAACTGACTGAGGGCATGCATGGAGGGGAACTGACTCCATCCACCCGCCCGAGGTGGGTGATCCCAGGGGCCCTGTCTAATCAGCTTGGCTACTACCCAGGCCCAAGTCAGGCCTTGGGTTGACCCATCTTCACATCTATCCCATCTAGGACCTGCTGAAGCTGGTGAAGGGACTGGTCCTGTGGAATTATACCCACAAGTTCTCCAAGACTCATGATAGTCACAGGATATCCCATAGGAGTTCTGGTGAGGACCCAGTGAGGATAGTGAACCAGAAACCAGAGACCTTGAACCAGACCAGTGATTCATTGTAATAGACATTTGCCAGTAAAACTGATGGGAAAAGGATGTATACAATATGATACACTGAAGCCACCATTGCCCCCAGAACAAATGAAGAGGTGTTGGAGAAGCAGGAAAGGAGAAGAAGCAAAGAGATTTTTCTGTTGTGGTGGTTTTTCTTTTTGATTTTTTTTTTGCTTTTATTCTCTTGCCTGCTTACTTTGATTTGTTTCTTATTGGGGAAGAGTGGCAGGGATGAAGGAGGGGAGGATGGAGGAACCGGGAGGTGAACAGAATTAGGGTCTATGATGTGAAACTCCCAAAGAGTCAATAAAGAAGTTATAAAAAAAATAGAAAAAAGAAAGCCAGTATACAACACATGCACACACACACACGAGGCAATCTCATTGTAATGATCAGGCTACCCCCAAACTCCTGGAATCACAAGACCCTTGCACTTCAGCCTTCCAAAGTGAAATTCACGGCGACACCTGGCTGAAATAGATACCAATAATAATAATACCAAAAGCATTTGCATTAATCATTTGTCAAATTTTTAAAACAAGGGTATTCCACAGTTAGCTATGTGGACAAACACTACCATTCCAGCACTTGGAAGGCAGAGAAAGGAGCATCAGGGATTCAAGGTCACCCTATTAGTGACTTGGAGATAAGAAGGGGGCTACACAGCGACTGCATCACAAAAGTTCACATTCAACAGAACAATTTTCCTGGGAATTAGAACTGTTTCATACACAATATTTTTATGATTTGGAAATTAGTGTGATGTCTTTTTTACATTCTTTTAATCAAGAAAAACAGAAATAGAGAACGACTTTTCTATTGCAACAAGTAATGCAGAAGTAATTTGTCCAGGAGTGAAATGGAGGAACACTTAGCTTGGTTAAGTGGACAGAATGGGCTTGGGCTCAAAGGGTTGTCAGTGTTTAAAACATTGTCGAGCTAAATAGAGAGGAGTCTTAGATTGTCCCACATCATTGCAGAGCACATGAAGTTCATAGTTTCACAAGCACATCCTGAAGAGAGATGGATATCAATCTCTGTCGGAATAAGAGATAGAGATACTGGATTTTTATTTTGAGTGGTGTTACCTGCTGGCACACTATCATCTGGTCTCTTCATAATGAATACTACTCTCATATAGAAAATAGAATTTAGAGGCTCTGTGTGCTCAGTTCACCTCAGCCTGGTACATATGCCTGCCCGAATACCTGCTGCTATGAATGCCAGGATGCGGACCTAGAAATGACTGGGAGCAAGAATGTAAATGGAGAGAGTTGTTGGCTGTTGGCAGACACATCGTATCTTCCACTGCTTCTTAGCATAATAATCTAATTTATGATACCATCGTCATTCCAATGTTTATCCTCATTCCTGTCTGAAGCTAGCTCATCAGGAATTTTGGAAAGAATGCCTTTGAACCTTAAGCGTTTTAATTATCACCTCGCTGCAGGGAATTGTGAGCGAGAAAGACACCGTAGTTTAGAGAAGAAAACAAAGATCTTTCTATGAAGATTATTTGCATTTGTCTGGGAGATAAGGCTATTCGTCTTTGCACTGAGCGCTGCGCAGAATAGAAATGAATACTCAGCAACCTAATTCCTCCTGAGACACGCCTCCCAAGGATACCTTGATTTTGCTTGAACTATTGTCAATTTCCAAAATTGGCTATGTAACAATTTTGATGGAATATGAAAATGAACCCTAAAGTCTGAAAAGATGAATTCTATATATTTCTTTAAAATTTATTATTGTGTATATAGTGTGAGTGTGACTGTATGTATGCATGCATGCATGTATGTAGGTATGGTGTGCTACAGAGCCTGAAGAGGTCAGATGAAACCTTGGGGAATTGCTTTTCTCCTTCCACCTTTTTTCTTGGGTTCCAGTGAATGGAACTCAGGTCATTGGCTTGCAAGCCCTTTTATCCACTGACCCATCTCACTGCCCAGGTATCTTTATCTTTTGTTGCTGATCTCATCGTTTTTATGATTATACTGAGGGGTAAATTGAAAACTGATGTTGTGTGGATCAGGGAAAGAGTAGATGGAGTTAGAAGTAGGCAGAGAAATGAGAGGAAAGGGAATTTGTGCGGCTGGAAGATGGGTGCTGGGACTGGGCTGTACCGTGGCTGGGGTAAGGAGGCCCTGCTCTTCCACCCAACACTGTGGTGCTTCCATGACAGATGCTCACACAGGGAGGACCGGAGAAGACTTCAGGCCAGCACAAGAGCCGAGGCATTTCAGGGGACACGAAGTCGAGAAGCTGGCAGGAAAGAGTACCAGTTACTATCTTAACTGAGGTAGGTCTAACCTTAGCGTATCATTATGGTTTTTTCTACCGTTATTTGCATTGAATCTTTCCCCCTCTTTAGGAGGAGCAGGATAGAAGGGAGAAAGGGTCACAGAGGATATGACTGTGGGTGTCCTCACTCTTCTCCCCAAAACCTGGAAAGAGGAAGGATGCTATTAGGCCAAACCCCAAGACAACAAACACCTCTTGCTCCTGCTGGGAATTAAAAATGCCACAGAAGGGTGGGGATATAGCTCAGTGGTAGAGCACTTGCTCAGCGTGGAAGAAGCGCCGGGTTCAAGCCCGAGTCCTAGTCAAAGAAAAAACAAACAATAAATGTCCCATGCTGGAATGGGAACCACTAAAAGCTGGCTTGACCATCATAAGAAAATTAGAGCAGGTCGCCCCTTGGGTTTCTACTTAAATGTCTTTCATAAAGTTTATGGGATTTTGTTTTCCAAGTGTAATCTTCTCCCTGCCTCCACGAAGCATTTTAGAATTGTGGAATAGCAGGGCTGGATGCTGGAGGAGGTTGCGCGTCTCCATCCAGCCCCCTCGGTTTAGGTTTTTCCTCAGCACGTTTGGAGTGTGATGTAAATAGAATCTATTCATTCCTCCCGCTTCACACTTGCTCACTGAAAACACAACACAGCTTCTTCCACTCCTGGTGGCTTACTTACTAGTCTGTCCTTTTTCTAGCTTGAGTGTTTGCTGCAGCCGTCTCCACTGGTTCTCGCTACCTCCAGAGGACCTGCCAGTGCGTGGTCTTGCCGTCCACACACTGTCACGTTAGTTACCTCACCGAACACAGTCTTCCCTCGGTGGGGTCCTGAGCTTTAGAGTTGGGTAACCGTGTTTTTAGACCCTCTCACTGATGGAGAGCCCCAGCGCTGTGCCTCATTTCACACCTGTGATAGTTGGGATAGTAAGGGCTGAAGACAAAACTCAGCTGGTAGAAGCCTTGGCTAGTGAGTATGAAGCCCATAGTTCGCTCTCTTGCGCTACATAAGCCAGCTGTGATAGCACTTGCCTGCTGAGCACAGCACTTGAGTGGTGGAGGCAGGGGGATCAGAAGTTCAAAGTCATCGTTGGTGACATAGGGAATTCATTTGGGGCTGTTTAAAACAAAAACCCCAAATTGGGATATTAATAATCCTTGTTCATGGGGTCAGGGTGAGAACGGAACACACACACACACACACACACACACACAAACATACTCACATGCATAGACACACAGATACAGACATAGGCACAAACACATAGAGGCACATAGAGACACACAATAAGAAAGTGTACAAAATGTTTTAAATATAAAAAAAGTTTTGAATTCCTAACTCTTGATCTCTTAGTACCTTTGCAGGATTACCATTAAACAGCTCTGCATTTCCTTCTAGCCCANCCCCTCCTGCCCACCCTTCAGCCCCCTCCTTTCTGCCCCATGGTTTTCGTGAGAATTTGAGCCTCTTCTCTGTTCATGCATACTGGGGCTCCCACACAGAGCAACACAGAGTGGTGTATTCTCAGGTGTGTGTCCCCAGGAGCTTACACCAGTCACTTTCATGATCATATTAGCTGTCTCTTGGTTTCCAGGCAAAGGTTCCAGTCCCTTCCTTGGCCTCCAAACTTATTAAGTGCTCATTTGTTTTGTCTTATTTTAATATCCCATCCAGAAGGTGAATGCATCTGTCCCAGCCTGTCCATGTCATCAGCTATAAGTTGTTTCCACTTGTTACAAAGATATTTCTATCCCTGAATGCCCAGGTTGAGATTGATTCTTTCGCTGATACCACCTCCTTAAGAAACCTGGTTTGGAGCTGTGAACAACAGCAGTAACCTGGTCCTGACTCAGGGTCAGCATCCTCTTCCCTCACGGTCAGGGTAGCACGATTCCTAATAGGTCTTAATAATAAAAGCTGGAGTCAGATACTGGGGAAAATGCTGAGAGATCAGAGAGAAAAAGGAGCAAATCCACAACCACCTTACCTACTCAAGTTCCCAGCTGAGAAGAGACTAAGTTCCTGTCTCCTCCCTCCTTATCACTTCCTCTCTCTGCCAGCCATACTACTTCCTGCCTGTCTATACAGACCTCCAGACCTCTATGGTTAGCTAGTGTCTAGCTCCGCCTGCTGATCTTCAGGCAAGCTTTATTTGTACACACAAGATATCACCACAGCTCAGGCTCATCCCTCTGGGGGCCAATCTACTTGTTCTTCCCAGGGGGCTTCTCCATTAGCTTTCAGAGGCAAGCCTTCCTTCTTTTCTCTTTATTAAAGCAATCTCCAAAGTCATCTCCATTCCTGCATTCCATTCTATCAGACTGAAAGGAAGCCATGCATCTTTCCCAGCCCCTTCTTGTTCATTAGTTGTCTGGAGTGTGATGTAAATGGATTGGGATCGCTCTCTAGAGCCCAATCCAATCATTTATTCAGTCATTTAACTTTTACTCATTTGCTTCACAGTACTTGCGTAAGTCTACAGTGTGTTGGGCATGGATCATTTTATTTCCCTCTATAATTCCTTCAGTGTGCCTCATCGCCTCTGCCCCAATCTTTGAGCTTCTGTATTCTGTGTTCTCTCTCATCGCTGACCCATTCTCTTGACTAACTGCCTCACAGTCTTCATAATTCAGCTCCAATTTCTCCTCCTTCAGTCATTCATCCAGCTCTGCCCAGCGTTGGGAACATAACAATAAACAACAGTGACAAAGCCCTGCTTACGTGGAATTTGCATGAGGCAAACAGACACTAAATTACTGACCAGCATGTCCAGACCATGATAAGTAAGTGCTGTGAAAATAAAAGGCGGTATAATGTAGTGATAGGGGAGCGGGCTTGCTTTTTGTCTGGCCCAGCTCCCGCCCGGCTAGCTTATGCCCCGAAATAACAACACACAAACTGTATTCATTTAAGCACTGCCTGGCCCATT
>LOEQ01008692.1:30322-41510 GCA_001685075.1 Bramus lutescens
TAAGTAGCCTGACCTAATGGGCCAATCAGTTTTATAACTTATGGAGATCTCTGTGTGACTTTCTTTGGGGCATGCCGGCTGTGGGGTACTAGGTGGGACAGAAACCCCAACAAGCCGGCCCTCATGTTACAGTATAATGCGCAGTGGGAGAAAGGTAGGGGTGGTGTGTGTGTGTGTGTGTATGTGTGTGTGTGTGATTGTGTGTGTGTGCACACATGCATGTGTGGGTACCGTGTGTGTGTGCATGTGTGTATGCATGCATGCATGTGCGCGTGCTGTGTGTGTGTGTGTGTGTGTGTGTGTGTGTGTAGGTGGGGTGGGAATGCCATGTTACTAGTGTGGTTAAGCAGATGAGGTAACATCTGAGCTGAGACCTTAATGAAGTGAGTTGCTAGCTTTGCGGGTTTCTGAAGGAATGGTGTTTTAAGACAAGGGAACAGTCCCAGCTCTGGTGTGGTGGTGAACAGTGCTGGGACCCTCGAGGGGCACTGCAGAGGTTGGGAAAGCATTCACACAACATAGTGAGAGTCTTGGGAGGTCACACTCAATTATGCACAGTGGAATTGGGGCCTCATTTTTCAGTGCTTTGCTAGGACTTTGTGCCGGTACGACATTGTGTTTGGATGTTCAGGATTGTTTATGTCTAACTGCTAAACTCAAGCCTTGAGGGTGGGTGAGGATGATCTTTTTCTCCTTTTCATGCCCCCAGGGTCTGTCTGTGCACTTGGCAGTTGCCTGGACCTTTGTGGAATGGGTGAGTCAGAGCCTTTCAGCTGCACAGGAAAACTCTTGAGTTACTCCATGGAGGCCTGCGCTCCCAGTGTTGTATGTTCTGGAGCAGGGCTTCGGTGGTCTTTCCTGAATTAGCACTTAGTGTTGACGCATTACCAGCTATGGCTTCTTCTCTCTGAGGCCAGGCACACCCCCTGTGTTGACTTCTAGGCGTAGCCCTCCGCAACTCCCCATAACTCCCGTGTATAGTGGGGTTAAGTGTGACCCGTGGCAGCAGGATTGAAGGACTGACATGTTGGAGCCATGGGAAGGCCCATGGTGAGATTTTAATAAGTGAGGATAAAGGCATGGTGTCGGGGCAAAGCCCAGGAGAATTTTCCAGTCCAGCAGAGAAGAAAAATACTGGCAGCTGACTGAGATTGTGTGCAACTATCAGCCTCATTTAGTATTTCTATATATGCCTTTTTATTGTCATTGTTTATTATTTTTGTATAACAGCAAATAAACTTTAGACTTTAACTTGATTTTATATGACAGAAATGTCACCTCTGCATATATTAAAGTAACACAGCTTCATAAAATGCCCTCCCTAGAAAAGACAGAGGGAAGTTGGACTTAGTCTTTTTGAAGATAGCGATCTCAAAAATTGGGAATTCAGGTGAGAAACATGGCAAACAAACAGAGAGGCTCTCAAGACATTCAAGCAGGTGTTATCACAAATGTGAGGAGAGCTGGGACAGCCAAGTACTATCGCTGTGGGGGTTCTTGATGTATTATATCAGAGTGAAATCAGTGAATTGTTAGGATGCGGTAGACAGGAGAAAATGCCCTGACAAAAGAGATGGAAGGATGCCTGATCAATAGGGAGGCAGAAGGACTCTGCAGTGCACACATTTTAAGGGTACAAAATGGCAGCCATCTGGGGCCTTCAAAACCTAGATGGTGGTTTCAGTAACCTGCAACTGTGTAAGTCTACCACATGTGTGCAGTTCCCAGTGAAACCAGAAGAGGGCATGAGACCTGGAAGTAGAGTTACAGGTGGTTAGGAGCAGCTTTGTGGATGCTAGGATCTGAACCTGGGTCTTCTACAAAGAGAAGCAGGTAGCCACCTCTCTGGCTCCTATAGATGTACTTTGAAAGTTGTTTCATTTGTTTATTAAATTCCATTCAATGGCAAAACCTAATGTGACTTGCACTTGCTTGTCAACACATTTGATCTGATGTGAGGTGGCTTATGGACTCCTCATTTGTGTGACAATGTTCTGCTGTGGAAACAACGTGTTAATTACAGACCCTGCTGGGGTGTGAAGAAGACCTGGTGTCACTTTTTAGAAAATCCCAAGCATCTGGTGTTTTGGAGAGAGTTTGTGTATGTCAAGAACACTCATAATTATACAATAATTATATTATTATTGTATAATTATAATACAATAAGATTAATACAAGAAGACAACACAATAAGACACCCTGTGTTTCACAAGGTGAAGACGTGTGGGAATCACTTTGAATGCATTGTGAAAATGCTTATTCTGTAGATGGGAGATGTTTAGTGTGTTTGGAAAGTCAAAAGCATAAAACTTTCCACTTCTTCCCCTCCCTCTTCCTTTCCCCTTTTCTCCCTCCCTCCATCCCTCCTCTCCTGTACCTTCTGCCCCCTCTCACTCTCCCCTTCTCCTTCTCTCTCTCCCTCTCCATCTCTATTTCCTTCTTTCCCTCTCCCTGTTCCAGCCTAGTGTGTGACCCCTTTTACAGTAGTTGTAAACGGAGACTGGAGGACAGATTTGTTTTGGTCCCCATCGAAATTTGGATATTGACATCATGAGCAGAAAAATTATCTTTAAAGTTGTTAAAAGGTTTCTGAGTGAGGCGTCAATTTAGAGAAGCAGATTTGCATTTTTCCCACCATCCCAGCTTGTAATAGGGATTTGCTTTGTTTTCTTTCCCTTCAGGATTCTGAAGTCAAGGAAGAAGAAAGTTGGAGTGCTAACTACAGGAAACCGAGTCTGTGTTCGCAATACCAATGAGTGTACCCAAGGGGAATTATTAAATAGCCCAAAGATTATTCTAGCACAGCAAGTCTACAGCTACAAAAACAAAATAAACAAAACCTAAACAAAACAAAAACAAACCCACCCTGCTTTAGGCTTTAAGGTTGGACATTAAAAAAAAAAAACCACTGGCTGAATAAAAGTTTTGATATATGATAGTAATAAAAACATTTAGAAACTCAATTCACAGAGCTTAATAACTATGTTAGCCTTTTTCTGCTATGAAACATTGTAGATTTAGAGTTGACAATTCTAACACTGAAGAAACAAATTAACCGAAGGCTTGGGGATACAGTTCAATTGCAGGCATGCTTGCTAAGCATGAATGAAGGCCTGGGTTCAATTTTCAGAACTGTATGAGCTGAGAGAGTCACACAGGCTCCTAATTCCAGCATTTACAAGGTCTGGGCAGGGAAGTAAGGAGTTTAAGGTCCTCTTTGCCTGGCTGAGTAGTGAGTGTGAGTTCAAGGCTGTCTAAAATAAAACCAAAATTAGGGCTGGAGAGATAAAATCGTCAAGGAGCAAAGGATGTATTCTGCTCTTGCCAAGGACCAGTGCGATTCCTTTTTGTTTTGTTACTTTTTGTTACTTTTTTTTTTGAGACAGTATTTTCTTTACATAACTCTGGCTGTCCTAGAAATTCCTCTGCAGACTATGCTGGCCTTGAATTTAGAGATTTGCCCTCTTCTGCCTCCTTGCTGAGATTAAATGTGTGCACAACCATGCCCAGCTGGAGCTTGAGTCTTAGCATCTACGTATGTTGGGCAGCTCACAACTGCTTATATAACTAAGCTCCAGGGCTCTGCTTTTGACCCCCTTGGGAACCTGCACCCATGTGCACCCCCTCACATATACACAGAATTGAAAAAAATACGTTAGTGAAAGTAACTCCTATTTTCATTGTTACCCTTTCCTCCATAAAAATATTGTCAGTAATGTTCACTAATATTTTCCAAACTGTTATTTTTTTAACATAATGTAATTTATATCGCAGAGTTTATTCACCTAACAGATATGTATCTTGCTTCCCATCCAAGACAGGAAGCGATGCTACCACATAATTCCTTGCAGCTGTGAAATAGAATTTTATTTTATGCGGTACTAGAACGAAAAAATATAAGCACTTTTGATGCTTTTCCTTTTCACAATTATTATCATGTCTATTTCTATCTTTCTATTCTATTTCTGTTATTAATGCTACTTTGCTTTTTGTTGTTGTTTCTGTCAATTCTACATAGGCTAGGGTCATCTGGGAAGAAGGAACATCAATTCAGAAAAGACCTCCATCTGATTGGCATGAAGGCAAGTCTGTGGGGGGTGTTTTATTGATTAATGATTGATATGGGATGACCCAAGCCATTGTTGTCTGTGCCACCCTTGGGTAGGTGGTCCTGGACAGCACAAGAAAGGCAGCTGATCTTGAGCCTGGAGAGGAGGGCAGTAGACAGTATTCCTTCACGGTTCCGCTTCAGTTCCTGCCTCTAGGTTCCTGCCCTGAGTTCCTACCCTGACTTCCCTCGGTGATGGACTGAGACCCAGGATGTGTAAGCAAGGGAATCCTTTCCTCCCATCTTCCTTTTGGTCACCGTGTTTACCACAACAGTGAAGGGCAAACTAGACTGTGAGGCAAGCGGTGTTTTCAAATGGCAATTTTGCCATTTGGTGGAAGACACGGAAAAGATAACAAATAATGTCTTTCATGGTTGAAGGAACATTCAGGTGTCGCGAGTGTGTGGATTAAGAACTCTCAGGTTCCAAAGTCAAATTTTAGTCAGTGATGTAGAAACATGACAATTTCCAGTTGGAGTAAATCTTGTCATTAGAAAATAAACTCGCACTCTAAGTTAGGGACAGGTTCCCTGTGGCCACGTTGGGAAAGCAGTGCTTTGTCTGGAGCACTCATGACCTATTCCAAGGCCATGGGTAACAGCCAGAGACCTTTGGGGGACTGGCGTCCTAGTGACTGGATCACTCTCATTGCCAATTAGAGCTCCAATGGCCTAGTCCTGCTGCCTGCCGGCACCCAGCCTTCCCCTGCCTCTTGCTGTCTCCCTGCATCAAGGTGCCCTAACTACATGCAGTTTTACAAGGCTTTCCTGAAGAGGCCAGGCTGGTAATTAGGACAGACACACCTGCAGCTTCATATAGACACCACAAGTTAATTCATTGGTCTCCCTGGCCCAACCGTCCTTAGTTCCCAGAAGTCAGCACTGTCCCCAGCTTTGCGATACCTTTCTGTTTGCCAGCTTATTAACAGAGGCAGGGACTGATGCAGAGGCCATGGAAGAGGGCTGCTTAAGTGGCTTGCTCAGCCTGCTTTCTTATAGAACCCAGGACCGCAGCAGCTCAGGAATGGCACCGCCCACAATGAGCTGGGCCCTCTCCCACCAATCACTAATTGAGAAAATGCCCTAAGGCCAGATAATATGGAGGCATCTTCTGAGGTTTCCTTCTTTCAGGTAACTCTAGTTTGTGTCGTGTTGATGTAAGAGCAGCCAGCACAGCTGGTGACATAGTGCAGGCTGCCTGCCTTCATTTCGTTACTAGACAAGTGATATGTCATCTGTGGTCTGTGTTCTTTAACTTGCGAGTAGTACAGTAAAGTATTTACGAATGAGACTTTGTCTTCTAGCTGGAAGGTTTAGGGCATTTGTATTGAGATTATCTACATGTTTGAGTGGCTTCCCCTCAATCTTTTCTTTTCGCATTTATAAGCAGCTTCCTTTTTGAATAGTGTAAAGAACCGACAGTTGGTCTTGATGAGTTTTGTTGATTTTTTTTTTGTACTTGGTTTTAATTTGGGATATTAATCTCTGAACTTAAGGCTTTCTCACCACCGAGGGGCACCTGTTAATGTGTTTATCTGTTTCACGTTCCCTTTCCCTCTTAGGGTATGAAGAACACAGCGGTCACATACTGTTCTCTAGAGTTAGGCTAAATGAGTTGGAGTCTCATCCTCACCGTGTAACAGCTACACAGCTTATGGTGGATAATGTGTGCGTTGCCAATGGAGACTTTCAGAAGATTATTGAGGATTTAAGTGAATAGCATTTAAGTGAAGCATTTTCACATTGCAATGTTCTTATGGAAAGGTTTTGTTGCAATGCTACTCTTAATCTTTTGCTTACGGACATTAAAAACAAATATCTAGCCCTCTCGAAACAATATAATCAAAACACTTTAACTCTGACCCTGCTCCTCCTGACTTGTGTGCTATGGGCTAGTAGTACAATTATGTCCTTTCATAACCCAATGTATTTCATCCTATTCATTTTTACTCTGTCAGATTGCCATAGATAAACCTACATGTTTGTTGACACATCTGTTCAGTTCTTGGGCAGCACCCTCTTCCTCTGACTGTGGGCTCACTTTCCTTTCTCGGCATGTGGGCTTCAGATACTCAACTATAAAAGTAGATCTCAAAAGAGATAACTTTTCTCAATCAAAAATGTCTGAATTCTATCTTTGTTCTGAAAATACAATTTTCTGGACACGCTATTATAGGTTGGCAAGGACTTTTACTTGGCACTTTGAAGATAACTCCCTGTCCTCAGACTCGTTATTGCTGTTAATAATCCTTTAGTTATTTCTTCCTCTTTCATAGATAATTTTACTTTTTTCTCTTGATCTCTTTAAATGCTTTCTCTGCCCTCTGCCATAGTACATACTGGCTTGCTTTCACATGTATTATAAAAGTGCGTGTGTGCGTACACATGCATGTGGATGCATATTTTCTCCTTTTTTCATCACTTGTTTCATTTGATACATATATAGCCTGCCGGAACTCCCTGCCTTGGGGGTTTGTCTTAAAGCCATCTCAGAACGTCATCAACTCTTCTCTCTTCACCTCTTACCTCCACTGCCTTCTTTGCACTGTCAGTCAGAGGTTCCGAACAGCTACGCACTATGACCCAGACTCCTAATCTTACCTTCTTACCTCTTCATACCCCCATGCTTCGGCTGGACGTTTTATTCACACTCGACTCACACTCGACTCACACTGTCCTTAGGGAGTTCCCAACCTCAGCAGCTGTATTTTCCCCTTACTAATGTCCCGAAGGGTTCTTGTCTCATACATCTGCAGCCATTTTAGTTGGTATTTGCTTTGGGCTTTATTTTTTAGTTCCTATAACACATCATTGTTAATTAGCTTTTTTTAAAAAAATAAACATAATCTTTATTTTGTTGCCACTCATTTTGATTAATTTTCTTATATGTCTTGTGATCTTTGTGTATGAATTCCTTCTAACTGACATTAATTTGTGGGATATTAGAAGATAATAAAGTGAAGTTTTCCCAAAAAAGGATCTGTGTGTAGCACTTGTTGGATTTCTCTGTGTGGTAAACAAATTATTGATTATTAAAAAACGAAAAGCCCAAAAGCAAACTGTTTCATCCATGTGTGGTGTGTGTGTTTATTTTTGGCTAGTAAAGTTTCTAATAGGGAAAGGAGAGGTCACACAGGAAAATGACACTAGTGACACTTCATTTCCCATCATCCTTCACTATTTCATATAGGTAGGTGTTACACTGAAGTGATCTGAAGCTGCATCTTCAAGGTGTTTGAAGGCTAAACAAAACAGAGCCTGGAAATGCTGATGAATACAAAGAGTTATAACAAACAGGAAATATAAGCAACAATTACAAAATAAGAGCCCAGAACGCCCAAGTGCCTCTAAGTGTGAATAGTTCTAATACCATTAGCAATGGGCATGTTCTTTCAAGTACATGTAATAAAGGTAGTCAGATGGAGATTACTTGTCTACCAGATTACATTAGAAGACTGAGATCAGATCGTAACACTAATATTCTAAGCTACAGCACCCCTTTTCTACATTTACCCTGAGAGATGTCTTGTATTATGTATGTTCACAACTCAAAACTGGACTAGGCATACAGATCAACGGTAAAACACTTGCCAAGCATGCTCAAGGCCTGAGTTCAAAGCGACCATACTGTAAACACATGCACATATGCACACATGCATGCATGTATATGCACATGTGTGCACACAGGTCAAGAGGCTTTAGATCTACACTCAGTGGCCCTGAAATGACATTCCTATATCAGGTTATAGGGTGGAGGTAGGGAGGGGCATTTGAAAAAGTTTGAAGACTACTTCTGATTAAACTCCCCAGATAAAATTCTTTCATTCACAATTTACACATTAAGGAAAAAGTCAATTTCTACCACTTCCATTTGTATAAAAACCAACCAACCAACCAAACAACCTGTGTTCTTAGCATTTGTGGGGTAGTTTTAATATTTTGGTAGAAGTATATTTTATTATATTAACTAAATACAGTGTTTAGCATATATATATATATATATATTTGTAACATAGTGATATTTTGTTTGTGTTTTAAAAAATAAAGTTTGCCTGAAGATCAGAGTGTGGAGCTAAGCCACTAGTGGCCAGTCAGTGGTGGCACACACCTTTAACCCCAGGACTTGGGAGACTGAGGCAGAAGGATCTCTGTTAGTTCAAGGCCACCTGGGCTACACAAAATTGATCACAAAGGTGATCCCAGCACTTAGGATCCCATGCCTTTAATTCCAGAACTAGGAAGGTGGAGACAGGAGTGATATGGCTGGGCGGAGAGAGGAATAAATGCGGGAGGAGACAGGATTCGTTGCAGTCTGAGGCAGCAGT
Organism: Bramus lutescens; assembly: GCA_001685075.1. NCBI lineage: Eukaryota > Metazoa > Chordata > Mammalia > Rodentia > Cricetidae > Bramus > Bramus lutescens. Next base: position 38,756 of record LOEQ01008692.1, read on the forward strand.
CTGGAGACACAATCCAAAGAGGCCGTCTGAGGACAGAGTCTGAGGGCAGGATTGCCCCTTTGGTCAGAGCATTGGTAGAGGTAAGAACTCTCTAGTAGCTGGCAACTCTGCTTCTCTGGTCTTCAACATTAATCCCTATATCTGACTCTGGCTTTATATTATTAAGACCAATTAGAATTCATGCTACATGTATTGCCTCAACCATGTATCATGTCTTTGTGATGAGAATATTTAAAATACTCTCTTCTTGCTATTTTGAACACTAACACAGTTTTAATACCCAGATGTAGGCTCAATCTATGCCTGGACTTTTGTGCTTCAGTCCATATTTGGGATGCTTGTCTACTCTACATAATTATACTTATGTCTACTCTACATAATTATACTTATGCTGGCCTACAAAATTTGTTTTTTGTTCCACATTCTGACCTTTACACTTGTGTGTTTTTTCTTTTGATTTTAAGAGATACGATCTTGTATAACTTAGGCTAACCTTGAAGTTGCTTCCTAACAAAAAATAACTTTGAACTCCTGGTCTTCCTGGCTGTGTCTTCTAAGCGCTATGATTATGGGCCAAACATGCCTAGCAATAAGTGAGGTCTTCAAACGTTAAAAACATATGTGGCAACACTATAAACAGTTAAATTTAGGGTGTTATGATGGCTCTGTGGGTAACAGAACTTATTGCAATCTTGATATCCTGAGTTTAGGCCCTGGGGCCTACGTGGTAGAAAGAGAGAATAGATGCCAGCAAGTTTTCTTCTAATCTCCACAAATATGCTATTGACACATTTACACACACATGCACACACATGCACACACATGCACACACACACATGCACACACACACATGCACACACTAAATAATAGAAATGTGACCAAAAAGTTAAACAGGAAATATGATTGAATCTTAGCAGACTTATAAACCAGATTACTTAAATGAAACAAAGAAGGCATGTACATCAAGATATTTTAAGTTTATGGTGCTAGCTAATATTTATATGAAATTATGCCCAAAAACAAAAATAAAACTTAAAGGGAAAATTAAGATTTAACAATGTAGAATTACAGAGAGCATGAAGGTGGAAGATACAGTTTAATTTCAGTTCATGTAATGTAGAGCTGTTCTATTTAACCCTAGATAATCTGCTTGCCAAAAGAGAACCTAACACAGGTTTGGGATGTCTTGCTGGAAGGGTTACTTGGATCAAAGGACTCAGTGACCGTTTTAGTGACTTAGTTCCCTACCTAGTGTAGTATAGAGTAGTATAGTGAATATATTTGTATATATACTGTACATAGTGTAAACATATAGTATATATTTGAGAGAATAAAATCCTAGATTTTGACAGATCACTCTGCCATTTGAGGATCAGTGAAAGGAGAAAATTTTTGAGGACAAGTTTTAAGACACCTCCGCTCTTTGCATCTACTTTTTCAAGGCTTTCAATATCAGTAAGGGGTAAGATTAGTCTCATATTAAGTTCTGTGTATAGGTCTGGACTAATTTACAGTTTAAGGAGAGTTGGTTTCGATTCATAAATCTGTTCATGTAAGCTGTGGAGTAGGCAGGCCTGGATTTTAATTCTGATGTCGGTATTGGCTTTGATAGAAAGAAAGAAAATTCTGAATATAATTTTCCCAATTTTCTAAAATGGCGATTCAATGTAAGGGTCAGAAATGATGTAAGAAACTTTCTTCATCCTTGGCATAGATCGTCAATAAACAATCCTAGCTCTTTATCTACACTGAGTCAAACCAGCTATTTACAACACTGGGCATGCCAAGGTGATGTTCATCTGTTAGAAATATTGAACAAAAGATTCTCGATGAAGGTGGGAGACTGAATTTAATCCTAAAACCTATCACTTACCCCCCTTTTGTCCCCCAATCTTGGCCTGGTAAGTCAGTTTGAATGTGCTTTTGCTTGCCTCACAAAGCAGGTAGGCCCAGCTATTTAAGCCAAGTTTCATTTAATAGTCTTTCTTGGCTTCTGGAAGTCAATTGACTTGAAGTTAGAAGGGGCCGGCATGTCTGGGGGCGTAGCTGTGACAACGGAGGTATTGTAAAGGGTAAGAAGGTTCAGGAGAGAAGACTGGCAGATCCTCATCTTGTGGCTCAATGATCCAGCCAGGGAGCACTGAGATGGTGAGGGTGAGCAGTTGCTCCTGGACTAAAGAGTCTCCCATACTTGAAACTACACCAGGCTCTTGGCAGGAGCTCCCATGAAAAATGGGATCCAAGGCGCCTTGTGAGACGGGTCTGGGCTTGTTGGCTGCATCCAGTGACTGGGGTTTGGAGCCTCTCTAAACCAGTGAAGCCCTTGGGTACCACTTAAACACTGTATGGGGTGAGGGGATGGAAAAGAAGGAAGAGACTTAGGGACACAGGTCAGAGGCCCGGAGAATACCTCTTGCTGGTGGCTGGGTAGGGTAGTAGCTCCTGGGTTGATAGTAGTCATTAATTGTATACCCCAGGACCTGGTCCCAGTCACCTAATACTCTCTCTTTCTGGGGCATCACCCCTGTCCCGGGCGGTGCTCTGCAGAAGCAGGTTAGTTCACCTGGGGAACTGTGGACACGAGCCTGAGGCTGGCATCCCCGGTCTCCCCTGCAGGGTATCGTGCTCACCTTGCCCGGGGCCTCGGGGAGACCCAGTCAGGAGACCTAGGCTCCCTTAGAGACTCAATTGTTCTCAAGAGCCGGCAAACGGAGCCCTCTCCCGGACGCGCAGGGCAACGAGCGTTCTTGGCTCG
>LOEQ01008692.1:41822-55012 GCA_001685075.1 Bramus lutescens
CGCGGGGCGCACCTGAGTTCGGCATACCTGGACTCAGACAGTGCCTTAATGTCTTGGACTTGGGGCTTTCAGTGCGCCTCTCACCCCAGCCAAAGTGGGGACACCCCCACCCAGGAGACCCGTTAGAGGTGCGGACCCGCCCTGTTAGAGATGAACACCCTACAGTTGAGGTCGTTCGCTGTGTTTGAGTAGTTGTGAATTCTGGATCACTTTCCAAGAAATACCATTTTACTTTGGGGAAGATGGCCTCTCTGTTGCTGTCATTAGGGCTTTGGAGGGTTTCCACACCCACCGAGAGATATTGCAGGCTCCCCGTGTCTCACCCCTTTCCTTCTTTTCAACGACTACAATACACATGCAAAGTCTTTGCAGGGCTCTCTGAGCCCTGCTGTTTAAATCCTCCTCCTCCTGTAGCCCCCAAGAGCTTGCTGGCATCCCGCCTGGGCAGGAATCCCTGGTGTTTGGGCTTAAAATCCTTAGACTTTTGGAGCAGCGAGACATTAGAATAGGAGGCTTCCCGGAGCCAATGTTTCCGCAAATGCATGGCTGCTTTTCTTCTCAAGGTTTCACTTCTTGCCTCAGACAGTAGGAGCAGGAGACAAAATAGCGAATAAGTTCAGATACAACTTGGTTCAGACACGTGTGAGTACTTTGAATTTTTATTTGGATTTGCCACTTTGAGTAGGAGGTGGAATTAGGATTCCTGGAAGGCTTTATTTTTTATGTTAAAAAACAAAAACCTCAAAGTGACTGTGTTGTGGGCTGTTTCCAGTTTCTCTCCGTTGAAAGGATGTCATTTTACACTCCTTGGGTTTTGGCCCGCCTGTGCTCAGTCTATAGAAGTGTACGTCCTGGAACAGCTAATCTATTGGGATTAAAGTCAATGACTTTAATCTTCACCTAGTGAAGATTTCTTTCTTGTTTTTAAAATTGGGGATTGGAGGTTTCTGGGCATGCCGCGGTAGTTTGGTGGTGTGGAGAATCTGTGGCTTATGGCTCACACCATCTGCAGACTCGTTACAAAGACGGTGTGATGTAGTGTCACAAGCTAGTAAGCGTGTGTGCGCGCAGAAAGCCCTTCCTGCGCAATAGTAGATTAAGACTGTGAAATTCCACAAGCCACTCACTTCCCTCATATCAGGAAAAGAGAAAACATCTTTTAATTCGGACTGTTCTGAGCTCAGTGTTGCTCACAGTATTTGGGAGGTGCACTTTGTAACTTTCTTGCCTTTCCAGGTGTCACCGAGTATCCTTGTAGTTGGAACGTTAGCTTTCTATTAACTGCAAGAAGTGCTGTGAGTGAACTTGTATTGAGGGTCATTTTGTGTGTGTATCTAGCTCTATCCTGATTTATCCTCCACTCATTCTTTTCAACCTCCAGGACTGGGTGACTCTGTGTGTGACACGCATTGCCATCCTCTGCTTTCACTGCTTTTATTTGCTATGTTTCAAACTTAAATCCTAGTAAAAACCCTACATTTCACATCTCTTTATCCACTCCTTTTTATCCCTCCAAATCTCTTCTTCATTCACCTGTTTTTTACCTTAAAACATAAGCTCATTTGAGCCAGGTTTGAATAAGAAACTATAAACGCCAGACTCAAAGCTCTTTTTCTTGAAGTTTTATTAGATGAGTTTGAACACTAACTTTATTTATGTAAATTTGAGGTTGGGTTTTCCAAGCCGTATTAAACGCATTTGGTAGTTGTGTCTCAGCACAAAACAACCTAAGTATAGCTCTATAAACTTTCAGACATCTGCCGGGGTATCAGAGAGGAAGGGCTGGAACTTTAGCCCAACTGCTCTGGGTCTACACTACATCCCTGCTGGGAATTGCTGCACCAAATTGCTTGCAGCTGTGAGGAACTGAACATGTTTTTCTTAAGAAGCACTGTAGTGGAGCCCTTGCAAACAATGTGAATTGAGTATTTAGAAGAAAGTGTGTGTGTGTGTGTGTGGGGGGGTTCTCCAGGTCCGCACTCCCACAGCACCTCAGTCTTTCTCAGGTGCATTTCTAAATGGGACTTTAAAACAGCCCCTAGGGGCTGGGGAGATGGCTCGGTGGGTCAAGTGCTTGCCCGTCCAGGATGAGTTCAGAGCCTGAGCACCCACATAAAAAGCTGGGCGTGCCTCTGCAGTCCCCGTGCTGCAGAGTGGGGGTAGGGGAAGCAGAGGGTGGGATGCTAGGGACTCGCTAGCCAGCTGACCCACCTCAAACGGCAAGCTCTAGGGTCAGTTGTACACACACTTGAGTGCGTGCAGACACACAAAATAAAAATAAAAAGTCAATGCTGAAAGTCTGTAAGGTAGTTAGAAGGCAGAAAAATGCAAGGGTACAGAGATTATAATAGCTTCTCCTATTAACATCTTATGTTGTGTTGGCAATTAATGGGTCATTATTGGTGTTGTGTTATTAGTTATAGCTCATACTTTCTTTATATGTTCTTTTAACCGTTGTTTTTGGTGATCGAACCCAAGGTCTCATGCACATAGCTCCTCCGCTGAGCCACACTCCAGCCTCTCCCTGTTTTTGTCTAACTTGCCTTCTCTCTCCGGACTCCGCTAGTCAGAACACTGGTCACATGTCATTGTCACTGTCTCTTCAGCTCAAGCTGATGCTGACCTTTTCTCAGATTTTCCTAATTTTTTTTGGACAACTTTGACCATTTTTAGGAGTCTTGGCCATATAAGATTATAGCATGCTCTCCCCCTTCGGATTTGTCTTTTGTTTGTCCCAGGGTTAGGTGGTAATTTTGCACACCTTTGATCTCAGCACTAAGAAAGCTCAGGCAGAAAGATGGGAGGTTCGAGGCTAGCATGGCTACACAGTGAGTCCCTGTCTTAGTCAGGGTTACTGTTGCTTTGATGAAACACCATGACCCAAAGCAAACTGAGGAGGAAAGGATTTATTTGACTTCTGCTTCCACGTCACTTCTCTGGAGGAAGTCAGGACAGGAATTCAAACAGGCCAGGAACCTGGAGGCAGAGGCCATGGAGGAGTGATGCTTACTGGCTTGCCCCACATAGCCTGCTCAGCCTGCCTTCTTATAGAAGCCAGAACCAATAGCCCAGGGCTGTCCCCACCCACAATGGGCTGGGCTATCCCACAGCAATCACTAATTAAGGAAATGCCCCACAGGCTTGCCTATAGCCCCCGTCTTATGGAGGCATTTTCCCCAAATGAGACCAAGTTGTTTCTGATGTCAAGCTGAATATAAACTAGCCAGGACAGACACTGTCACAAAACAAGGAAACCCAGCCACTGTGGGCTTTTATTGGAAGATGACCAGGGCAAAGTGCCTTCTCCAGCCCAGGTCACAGCACACACCATCTCAGGGTTATCTGACTCATCTTGCTCACTGACTGAGATTGCATTAGTCAGGTTTTTCTGCTGCTAGGTTCCTGGTCCCTACTTTTCCAGTACTGCCTCATGGGAAGGAGTCTCCTAGAGCAGCCTGTGTGTTTAAGTGGTGGAGACTTCTGACTCCTCCCTGTCCTTGAGAGTGAAATATCTGTCTACAGCTATGTGTTATGTATAGTTTGAATATAAAACTAGCCAGGACAAAAGCAAGGAAACACAGCCACTGTGGGCTTTGGATTGGAAGATGACCAGGACAAAATGGCTTCTCCATCCCAGGTCGCAGTATATCCTATCAGGAGGGCTATTGGACTCATGAGGAATTTCCTCTTTTCCTTTACTTAGTTACCTGGTTGCTTGCTGTGAATCTGGACTCCTGAATACTCACCATGCTCTTTGGGTGTAATTTAACCCTTTCGTAGCTCAGACCCTTACAGCTTGGTTCCTGCCTCGCTTTGCTAAGTTCCTACCAGTGTGCTTTGTTTCTTTTTCTGAAAAGCGTGTCTCCGTAAGATGTTCTAGGTTCTTCTTGTATATATAGTTCCTATCAAAATCAGCCATTTCACGAAGTAATTGGTTTCTTAGTGTTTGGAACTTTTATTGGAAAGCCAGATCTGACCCTGAATGTTGGCATATGCCTGTCATCCCCACACTCTGGGGGTGGGTATGGGAGAATTGTACGTTCAAGGTCGACTTGAGCTATTCTTTGAAAAAAGCCAAGATCCGGGTATAGTAGGACTTGCTAACGGAATACCATTTATTCTAGGCTCTCAGTTGAAAAATACATTTGTGTATAGAGATTTGGATATACACATGTCTATGTATGTATTTATATTTGCACCTATATATTTCTGCATACTTGTGTGCATCTATATTAAAGTAAATATGAATTCATACTGGTATAATGCTGATTTTGATATATATCATTCTGGTTTCTCCTCTGTTTATCTGGAGACTCCATGTAGTGATGAAGAGAAACCTGGCTCCATCCCTCCGTTTGCTTAATTGTTCATTTCCATTAAAGAAGTTTAGCAGTATTGGAATTGATAACCCCTGATAGCATGAACAGCCACTTTGCCAGCAGGAGTCCAGTGCCCATATGCAGGGCCTTTTGCTTTGAAGCTTAATCTCTACTCATTTTCACAGTTAGCTAGCTAGCATCTTGGCCTAGATCCTTTCATGAGATGGTTTTACACACGTCTAGTTACATTCTTACGTCACACTCTGCTTTCCGTCTTGGGATCCCTTGACCTTATAATTTAACTTCTTATACATACTAAGATTAATTCTTGGTCTTATAAAGTTTTGTGGGTTTGATATGACTATATTGACAATATCATATCAAATAATTTTGGCATGTTAATGTTCCCTGTGCTTTTTTTACCCATTATCCCCTTTGTCTCTTCCTCATGAAAATCAGTGACCATTTACTGTCCGTATAATTTTACTTTTTCTACATGTCTTATGACTTTCTCGTACTGGCGTCTCTCACTTAGCAATATATGCTTACAGGTTGCCCATGTCCTTCGTAGTGGACAGCTTTTTGTTGTTGTTGTTTTAGTGTATGGGTATTTTACTTGTATTTATGTCTGTGTGCCATGTGTGTGCTTGCTGTCTGCAGAAGCCAGAAGAGGGTGTCAGGTCTCCCTGGAAGTGGAGTGAAACTGCCACGTGGGTGCTGGGAATCAAGCCTGTGTCCTCCGGAGGAGCAGCGAGCGCTCTTGACCACCAACCCATCTCTCTGGCCCTGGCTCTTTTATTTTTATTGCTTAACATCATTGCCCTGAGATGACGCATTTAGCTTAATTAATCTGTTGAAGGCTGCCTTGGTGGTTCCCAGGTTCTTGCAGCTATGAGTAAAGCTGCTGTGAAGATTCCTGTGGGGCTTTGAGGTAGACGTGAGTATTGAAACAGTGAGGTCACGCCTGGCATTGTGATGGCTGATCATAGGCGAGGATAGTGGGGTTGGCTCTGTGAGACATGTCAGACTCTTTCCAAAGTGGCTGAGTGCTGCTCTCGTGTTTATGATGGTGACATCTCAGTTCCTGTCTTAGCTCCTTGACAGCACTTTGTTTTTGGAGATTATTAATTCCCATAGCTGAATAGTAATATCTTATTGTTATTTTAATTTGCCATCCCCTAATAACATTTATGTGTTAATCTCTGTTCACATAATATTTTCTATTTATGTACTTTTTTGTTGGTAGGATGTCTGTTTTGCTTACTTTTTAAAAATGTTTATTTCTTATTATTTAACTCAGGTGTCTGTGTGTGTGTGTGTGTCTGTGTGTGGGTATGTGCCTGAGCACAGGTGCTGGTGGAAGCCAGAGGCATCAGTCCCTTGGAGCTGGAGTTACATATGGTTGTGTGCGACTTAATGTGGGTGCTAGGAATTGAACTCAGACATTCTGCAAAAGCACTCATTCTTAATTGCTGAGCCCACCTTTTGGTGGGCTACTTCTTAATGAGTTTTTAAAATATTGTTTAGAGTTTTAAGAGGTTTAAAAGGTTTAAAATTAAATTTGAACTTTCTTTTTCAATGTTGGAGAGTAAACCCAGGGCCTTACATGTGCCCAACATTTGCTGATTTATTCTCTAGCTCCTAAGAGTTTTGTAAACTGTATTTTGTATATAAACACCTTTTCAAATGTGTTTTGCAAATATTTTCTTCTAGATTGTGTTGCAAGGAGAGGGGGGCCCTTTGTTTGTCTCGGCCACCTGGCTAGCTTACACCCGAAATAACCACACAGAAACTGTATTCATTAAAGCACTGCTTAGCCCATTAGCTCTAGTTTCTTATTGGCTAATTCTTACATCTTAATTTAACCTATTTCTATTAATCTGTGTATCATCACGTGACTGTGGCTTACCGGCAAGATTCTAACCAGCGTCAGTCTCAGGCAGAAGATCCATGGTGTCTCTCACTCTGCCCTTCTTCCCAGCATTCAGTTCTGTCTTCTCNTCTTCTCCACCTACCTATGTTCTGCCCTATCAGGCCCAAAGCAGTTTCTTTATTCATTAACCAATGAAAGCAACAAATGAACAGAAGAAACTTCTACACCAAGATTGTCTAATGTTTTTATTCACTTGCCAGAGGATGATTCTTGCTTTGTTGTTGTTGTTGTTTTTGTTTTGTTTTGTTTTTCAAGACAGTGTTTCTCTGAATCTTTGGAGCCTGTCCTGGAACTAGCTCATGTAGACCAGGTTGGCCTCGAACTCACAGGGATCCACCTGCCTCTGCCTCCCAAGTGCTGGGTTTAAAGGTGTGTGCCACCACCACCTGGTGCCTTTTGTTGTTTTTAAGTGAAGTTCTCACTGTGTTGTTTAGACTGGTCAGCACTCAATCTATAGTACAGGCTGGATTAAAACTCATGGTGAGCCACATCTTGCAGCCACCTGAGTGCCGGGATTGCAGGTATGAACTACCATGCCAAGCTAGATGCTTAAAATATTTTAAATATATTTGTGTGTGTTCATGCTGTGGGTACACCTCTGGTCAGGTGCGCATATGCACGCTTGTGTGTGGAGGCCAGACCATAAACATGTGTAGGCTCTTATTCTCAGGAACCTTGTCCATTTGAGAGAGGGTCTCTAACTGGCCTGGAACTCACCAGTGAGACTGGACTGGCTAGCGACGGACCCCCAAAGACCGTCTTTCATCTGCCTCCCCAGTAGTGGACGTACAGGTGGACATGGACAGGCCTGACTTTATTCTTCCTTTGTGTTCTTTGCTGTGGAGATTAGGTCCTCACATTTGGAATACAAGTGCTTTGCTAACAGGCATCCTCTAAGCACTGAGTTTTAAATCTTCATAAAGTAAGTTTATCATCTCATGGTTTATGTCATATTTGAAGGCTCAAGACTACTTCTTTTCATTTTTCAAAACCTTTTGGTCTATATTTTGTGCATTTATTTATGTTTGTGGGGGGTGGGCTGAATGCACTTGATGTGGTGTCCATGTGAACGTCAGGACCAGTTCTCTGCTTCCATCATGGGATTCCTGGGGTTTGCACTAAGGTTACTGGGCCTGCCAGGAAGTGCCTGTATGTGCTAAATGAAGATGACTCTTTAGACGGTGTGCTTGAGATCCATGAGAGCATTTTCAGTTTCCCCGTGTACACCCCACTGACAGAGAGGTGTGTGGAACTGGAATGTGTTTATATAGTGTAGGTTCTCTTAAACATGAAACTGGGAGATTAGGAAAAATGAAACACAGAATGGTAGAACTAGCTAGTTATTCATTTCTTCGTGTCTTTTAAATTCTGAATTTCTTGATGTCAAGGATCTGACTCTCAACTCTATCCCCATAGTATCTGATTAACACATCCCACCGTGTGGGACACACACTCAAAGTGGGAATGGGACTCAGTGCAATTGTTATGGAGGACAGTAAGTGGAAAAGAAAGTGTGTGTGTGTGTGTGTGAATGTGTGTTTATGTGTGTGTACACATGTGGGTATTCTTTCCAGTCTATAGTAAGAAAGGAAAAGCTCCCCATGACTAAGGATATCAGAAATGGCCAATTGGGTAGCTTTTGGAGGCCGAGTGAGTGTCCTGGGTAGGACTGCTGGGCATTCCAGGCAGACAGGTAGATGTCTGTTCAATGGTGAGTGGGTCACAATGTTGGGTGTGGTGGGAACTGTAGACATTCTCACACCCAGAGCTGACAGAGGAACAGCCAGCCAGTTGTACTCCATTTTATACACAGCAGCATGAGACCATTGCTTACACTGCAGCAGGGAAGATTGGGGCCATCAAAGCCGCTGAACAATGGTCGCTGTCTTCTCTCTTAATCACAGGGCTTTCTGTAGAGACGTGTGCTTTCCAGTCCTGTCATCCGCAGTGACTATATAGTATTTAAGAACGTGACACTGGGGATTTTGTGTAGAACCATTTTTACATTAATAACCAATCAACTTAAGGATGTAATTGGTGACAAAGGCGCTCTCTGTCCTGGCCCAGCCAGTCCAGAGTTTTGAGCAATGAATACTTTCTCACAGAATCTAACCATCATACCAGAATGTACCAAGGTTATTTGTTAAATGAACTATGTATTTGATAACAGGTCAGGTATTGATTGTTGAAATTTATGTTTTTAATAAAAGAGAAGAAAAACAGCTTAAGAAAAAAAGCGATGATGAATAGAAAATTTTTACTAAAAAGGGAAATGGAAGCATTCTAAAGTCTGTTGCAAAAGGCGGTTTGGGTTGTTTGGGTTTAGGTTTATTTAGAAAATGTTAAATTCATACTATTAGAATATTGCTTAGACTAACTTTAGTCTCAAAATATGTGCATATTATTGGCTGTTTGTGGGTCTGATAGACCAACAAAGTGTTTCCGATGTCTGAAATACACTTGCAGACATTAAACACTATATTTTTTCCAGATTGCTCTGGTATTTATATTTTATAACATTATAATTAGAAAAATACTATAATTATAATTATAGTATTTTCATTAGAAATTAAGACATTAAAACAGTTTACGTGAAAGAATAAGGCTGTGAGAGAAAATGAGTATGAATCTGTCTCTTTTGAAAGATATATATATGATAAGTATGTTATATGTATAAAGCATATGCATTTACATATGTGTGTGTGTGTGTGTGTGTGTGTTTGTTTTTGAGACAGAGTTTCTCTGTGTAGCCCTGGCTGTTCTATAACTTGATGTGTAGATCATGTTGGCCTTGAACTAAAAGATCTGTCTCCCTCTGTCTCCTGAGTGCTGGCATTAAATGTGTACACCACCACTACCCAGCTACTTTTAATATATTTTATTATAGTTTTCTATAGTAGTTCTGTCATTCAGAACTATTCAGTGATGGTGAGTTTAGATAAGTGCACAATATGATGGTTTTATGTGCATCACCTTAACATTTTGAATTAATTTATTTATGTATGTGTTTGTGCGCACAACAGTGTGTGTTTGAAGATCATAGAACAACTTTCTGGAGTTGGTTCTCTCCTTCCACCATGTGGGTTCTGGGGATTGAACTCAAGTCAAGGCTTGGCAGAAAATGCCTTTAGCCACCACACCATCTCACTAACCTTGATTTTTTTTTGTTTATTTTGTTTTGTTTTATTTTTCAAGACAGAATTGTGGGTTTTGGGTTTTTTTTTTTTTTTGTATAGCCCTGACTGTTTCGGAACACACTCTGTAGACCAGGCTGACCTCGAATTCAGAGATCTGCCTGCTCCTCCCTCCCTTATTTTTGGGATTAAAGGAGTAGGCCACCACCTCCAGGCTTGACTTTTAAGACAGAGAAAACACACTTGCTCTGTGAGCAAAGGACTGTCACATTTAAAAATCTGTGCTGCTTTCTCTGGAGGCTGGAGGAGGGACCCAGGTGCCCTGCAACCCAGTAAGTTTCTTCTGCCAGCCTGTGCAAACTCTACATTTGACTGTTCATTCATATGTTGAGATAAGCTTGTTACTGTTTTGATATGAACTGTTCAGTTTGCCTCACCCCTCAACAACAGTGTGCTCATGTGTACACACGGAGTAATCTCCAGCCCCTCTTTCTGGTGTGTCTTAAAAACATTAACTATATTACAGAAAGCAAACCTCTCTCCCTCTCCTCTCTCTCTCCCTCTCCCTCTCTTCCACATACACTCCCAAATACATATATTTAAAATTATTCCTTTGCAGTGAATTTTCTTTTTGACTTTATCATTAAAAATGCTCCTGTAGAACCAATTTTCAGTACTGTAAACTGTAGTCTGTCTCATTTTCTCTTTCACACTCACACACACACTCACACTCACACACTCACAAACTCACACACAAACACACACATACACACACTCTCACACTCACACACACTAACACACACACACACTTGGCGTGCGCACACACACTCACACATTCACACTCACACACACTAACACATTCACACACCCACTCATACACACTCACACACACTCACAAACTCATACTTTTATATACTGAGATCCTTGTAGTGAGGGGTCACAAGGAACATTGTGGTAGTCCTTTCAGTTAGCTCTTTGGGGCTTTGCTAGATCCTGAATAATTGAAAAGCCATGAGATTCTTTCTGTGATAAAATCTGGCCATTGGGCCAACTCTCGTCATGTTATTCACACGACACTTGCTCATGTAAAGCTGTGGGCTGATGCATGGGGCTGGGGAACGTGTGTTGGATTGCTTTTCCTTGTTGAGAAAAATGACTCTTGGCAGATTTTTATGTGCATTAACTCATGGATTTGCCTAAATTATTGTCACTTCTACTTTGAAATAAAGAGTGTGTGAAGCCAAGCTCTGACAACAGTGTTTAAAGAATGACAGATAAGGGGCTGGCGAGCTGGCTCTGGAGGTACAGGGGCTTGTTCGGCTGATGGACAGCTTGGGGTCAACCCCTGGGACCCTCATGGTAGAGGAGAGAACGGACTCTCCCAAGTTGTCCTCTAACCTCCACCTGGGCATTGCATCACAGATGTGTGCACAGGCACACAGACACACATGAAATAAATAAATGCAAAAAATATTTGATATAAAACTTCACTGAAGCTTAGGAATATTTGGGTTTATTTTTGGTACATTAGTCTATTTACCGTGTTTGTAAAATTACCAGGTGGGTCGGAACATCATGTTTCTTTTTATATTACTTTAATTTTTCACATTACAAAAAAAACAGATAATGTTGAAAATTTCAGCATGGTTTACCATTTCATTGTTATCTTAAGCCTTGCTGTGTCCGTAGTCTGGCAAAGAAAATGGTCCTATAGATATCTTGACGCTGATAGATGGCTGTGTGGGTTCCCACTCCACACTTTCAGCCTTCAGCCCCCACCCCTGGCACCTTCTGCAACCTACAGGTAACTGCCGTCGAAAGTGTAATTTTCCTAACTTTGATATCTTTTTCCTGTTCCTGTTCACATCTTTCTCATGCCTGGTGAGACACTGGTCATGGAGTAAAGGAGACATTCATGATGGTTGTGGCAGACAAGGTCATGTTTAGGCAGCTCAGAAAGCTTGACACAAAGGAGTGATTGAAGCCCTTGTCACCTGAAATCTTACTTTGTTGGTAAGGAAGTTATTTTGAAAATAGCAAAATCTCATTATGACAGGTTAAATCCCTTCTAGCATGAATGTGTGAGCGGTGCTTCAACCAGAATGGGTTTTTGTATGTTCAAGACAGGGTCTCACTACTGAGTTCTGGCTGGCCTGGAACTTGCAATATAGACCAGATCATCTCTGATCACAGAAATCTGCCTGCCTCTGCCTTTCCAGTGCCAAGATTAAAGGCTTGCACCACCACCTGGCCTCCAGAATGAATCTCAACACCATTCAGTTTTTTATGCTAATTAGAAAGACCCCCCCCACGTGTGTGTGTGTGTGTGTGTGTGTGTGTGTGTGTGCGCGCCGCGCATGCATATGCACACAACTTATATAGGAGTCCTTTAGTCCTCGAAGGAATTACAGAATTTAAATTGAGTTATATCTCAAAGGGAATTATATAAGAGGATGGCGCATGATTATTGGAAAGGGATTTCAAACAAGAATGGTGAGCTATCTTACCTCCAGGACTTGCCTCCTGTCCCTGTACCCCTCATCTGTGGTTAGTTCTATTTTCTCTCTAGGCAGGACAGCTAATGGAACAGTTAGTTAGGTGTGATTTTTGTCAGCTCTCGCTGGACCGAGGTGTAGAAGGCCTAAAGATATGGAGTGAATTAATCCAGTAGATACCAGTTATATTTTGTGTTATTTTGTGATTTTCAGGGTCATTGATATGATCAAGCTATTGCTACCTTGAAATATAAAAGTTTAAATAAGATTCTGAACCAGTGGTTCAAGTGGAAATGGTTGGGTAAAAACTGGGGGTAGAAGCTGATAGAGACATAAAATCCCAAAGCCATTTTTAGCCTACTGTGCTGTCATTGTGTGGTCTAGGCACTTTGACCATATGTTGTAAGGAACAGTATATTATATGATATGACTATATTAAATATTTGTTTGGTAAATAAAGACAAAAGGGCTTTGAGTCCCAAGCATGGATATAATTGTCCTCGGAAAACTTAACATCTTGCTATTTCTTGACTTTATGAGGCCAGTGTGGACTCTGATTGTGTTTGGGGCATTAGGAGTCAAGGGTGCTTGCTCATGCTGAGAAGGTAGTCTTGCTTGATGTGAAGTCCCGAGAGTATGGCTGTGAAGCTGGGGTGATTTTCAGTTCAGCTAACTCCAGCCTGCCCCTTCTTTCCCCTCTTCCCATGTACGGGAGAGTCTAGGCTCTACGGAGGGTTCAGAACACAACTAAAGACCGGCAGAATGAGCTCAGCTGGGAAATAACTTTTTAAAGACTTTTAACTGTGATACTTTCAATATATCCACCTTCCTATGTCTTCTTGCTAACTTTTTTAATATCATTTTTTTATCTCAAGATTTTCACACATATATGCAAAAAATGCCCTTACCTACTCATTTCTCTCAACTTCTGTTAAGACCCTCCAACTTGGCCCCTCCCAACTTTTCCCCCCTTTTTAATAACCCACTAAGTCTAGTTAGTGCTGCCTATATGTGTATGGGCGTGGGATCAATCGTTGTAGTATGGGCAACCTTCCCTTGGCCATACACTAAAAAAAGAATGATTTTCCCTCTCCCTACAGCTTCCAGCTGTCACCATCTTCAGTAAGGCGTGAAGCCTGGAGAGCAGCTCCCTGCCTGTGCTGGGAGTTTTGTTGGATGGATCTTGTGCAAGTCTGGTGCAGTTGCTTTGAATTTATGACTGTGATATCTAGTCATGTTCAGAAGACAGCTTTGCTAAGTTCCTTCCTTCCTTCCTTCCTTCCTTCCTTCCTTCCTTCCTTCCTTCCTT
>LOEQ01008693.1:3517-26712 GCA_001685075.1 Bramus lutescens
AAGGAAGGAAGGAAGGAAGGAAGGAAGGAAGGAAGGAAGGAAGGAAGGAAGGAAGGAAAGGGTTACTTGCACACTAACTTCCTACAGGGTCCAGAATCTGTTCACCCATGACTCCCATAATTAATAGCGTCATGCAGAAATTTCTGGAAGTGTAAGGTGACATTCAACTGCCTCCTCCACAAGACCATTGCATACTATGACACTAAATATCATTACAATTTAGAAATTATGTCTTTGGAATTTCTACTTCTATCATTCCATGAAAGACAAACATCCAACAACACCTTGAGAATGCAGAACCTTAGCCATAGATGGGATGCTAAGTAAGGCTCACCGTACATTTTTCATATGAGAGAACTTTGAGGAACACAGTTGCTCCTTGGTCAAGGTCACACATTACTTATAAAGAGGCAGAATAAAATTTGCATTTACTGACTCCCAGGATTCCTTTCTTCATAGTACTGCCTTCTCCAAAAACTAAAACATACAATTTGAGACAGTCTCANCAATGTTAAGTGGTCAAGGTTCTTTGTCATCACACTGCCTTGTGATTTAACAGTTCTGCACCAAAGAGTTGTCTAAATGCCCATAAAGGACTCTGTAAGTACAGGAAAAATAAGCTAAAAAATTATAGTCTATGTGTCCAGGAGAATGCCATCTTGGCAGAAATGATATCATCAAGATTAATAAAAAATCCATTTCTTAAAATTGCCATTGGTATTTATTACAGATTATCTTAAGATGAGTTAATACTTATGTCCTTTGATTTTTAATTTTTGGGGAGTGGGGTTTGAGACAGGATTTCTCTGTGTAACATTTCTGGCTGTCCTAGAACTCACTATGTAGAGCAGGCTGGCCTTGAACTCACAGAGATCTGCTTGCCTCTGCCTCCTAAGTGCTAGGATTAAAGGCATGTACCACCACCTAGCATTATGTTATCCTAATATGTGTTAATACTTATGTCCTTTTGCATATAAGATAAATTTACTTTTGGTTAACCAAAGTAAGTTGTAAAAAATAAGATCTTATAAATGTTCTTGACCTCCCAAAACAAGTGGCTAGAAGAATAATGAATTTAGCGCTAAAATTTCCAAAGCTAATAAAGTAGTTATAGCATTATTCCCTATTTATGTAATATATTTGTTTAGTTGTATTTGCTGCAAGAGTCTCCAGCTCCTAAGACCTAGGCCCTTGTGATAAATGCTATACTTTGCAAGACTTCTTTGCTTTTGTTATTATCCTCAGATTACTACTTGTAAACTACAGATATGTAGCCTGATAAAGATACTGGTGAAGCTCTCTGTGTAGCTGTGGTTGATTTTAGATGTATTTCAAAGGTGGTGACTGAATAGCAGTTTTTCCTGGTAGCCTCAACAGCTGAATACTCCTGCAAACTTGTAGCTTTTCATCAGGTGAGGGTAGATATCTCGTTCTTCACCAAATGATAGCTGTTTTTTTTCTTTCATTGCCTGGTTACATCTAATACTCAGAACTTACCTCACTGGCTTTAAAAGAAACTCCAGTGCCCATAATATCAGGACAGACTAAGGCAATAGGACACATATTCCATGGTATCCACTGATCTAAACACCACTGAGTTACACTACCACCAACAGTAAAATAAATGCTGTCCATTCTTCAAATGTGATAGAATGGACTCTCCTTTCTCATGGACCTAAGAGTATCCACCAAAAAAATAAAAATCATTCCACTCTCCCCTTTCAGACACTTTAGAACTTTCTTGAGAAATGTGAGAAACTTCAGCATTCCTCTCTTTCATTATAGATCCTTCCCTATGAAGAAGAAGAGTGCTAATGTTAATACTTGCTCGTGTCTCATCTATTTGCTTTGGGCCTTAATCTCTGAATATAAGGTCAGCTGTCTAGTAAGGTGAAGGATCTGTTCAATTTGTGTTTATTGACCTAGAACATGAGTGCTGATGGAAACCAATATATAAGGAAATTTTATTGATATCTACAGTGAAAATAAATTAGCTGCTTGAACAAAAAGTTGAATATGCCATCGACTTTGAGGAATCAAAAGTATCCTATTTCACCTTGTACAATGTCAAAGCCAGGCTACCCTTGAGTTGTTCAAAAAAGAATGTGTCAGCTGATAAAATTCAGTACACACGTACATACTGAATGAGAAGTAGACATTTCTCTAATCCAGGTTTTCCATCACATTTATTGCCTCAATAAAAAAAATACTTCATATTAGTTTCATTACATTCATATTCCAGCAGAAGATTCCACTCAGCAAAGTTGTGAAAACAACCAAGGTTAGTAACCAACAGTTGGTCTTAGAAAGTCCTGTTTGGTCTTAACAAAGAGGAGACCAACACATGTCTAGGTATTCAATTCTACTATCATGTTGTCCCTCAAGGAATTCTTAGAAGTTGAAACAGAAGTTGAAATATAATTTAAATTCCTTAAATATTCTGAAATGTGGGAGAGAAAATTCCAGGAGAAAGTATAACCTGGGGCACCCACTGCTAAAATAAAAGGGTGCAGGGTGAAGGGGGTGTGGGACAACAGTTCTAGACCTGTATCATCTCTTCATTCACCAAGATACAGAAAAACAACATAGGCCCAGGAAAATGACGGTGATCACTATGCAAATACAACTTGAATGCAATCTCTGCTCCTCTAAGCATGTAGCTGCCCTTAAGCATGGACTGTGTAGAAACTCTGGGAGCCACCACCAACCAGTCTAATAGCGATTAGTAACAGAGGCAAACTTCTGAGGGAGTCTTCTGTGGAACTCGGCATCACTCAAAGCTATGCCATCTCTCAGAAAGGTCTTAAAGTGAAATAATACAAGGATCATTCTATCACTAGTGTTCATTAAGCTCTTATTTAACGCTGACCATATTAAGTCTATTATTAAACACGCAATCAAAGTTCTGTTTTGGTTTTTGTATCCTATTTGTTTCTCACGGCAGCACTGTATGAAATAGACACAATTATTTCTCTCATTTTAATAATTAAGCAAACATAGTCTCAAAGAGTACAAATGACTTTCTGAACGTTGCATAGCAATGGCTTAAGTAAGAGGGCAACACTATTCTTCTTCTTGGTCAACCCAAGCCTGACAATCTCGCAATATGGTGCAAGAGTCTGTGCACATGTGGTTAGATGGCTTCTGGGAAACTAAATGTGAAAATTCCTTGGCTTGCACGGGGTAGAAACATGCTTATTCTATTTCCTGAGGTATCAACTGTTGGCAAAAACTGAACCCTGGAGAAGAGACACCCTTGATTTAAAAAACAAACAACCATCACCTAACCTGCATGGAATATTCAGCTTTCTTGCAGCTAACTATGTGGGCCTTAGAGACATGGGCAGACTGGTCACAGCTCAGTCTTCACAGAAAAAAGTCCTTACCTCTGGCCTGTCGAAGGTTCAATCTATTATTGCCTGGTAGGATCAAGGGATGGAAAGTGGGGCTCATGGTTTCCTGGGAGCTTTTACCCCTGTGATTACAGCATGACGCCAATCAGGCCTTCATTTGGAATTGACAGGAATTTATGTGGATTTGTTCAAACAATTTTCCTGTAACACCAGCCAAGAGGATAGAAAATGTAAAGGCCAGCAATGGGAAGCCTGGGACCCATGCTGTCCCTTGCATAATAAGGATGTGGATATCCCTGATTATATCGGGACAAACACTAAAGTCCATGCATCTAAGAAGCAAAGGAAGCCAACAGAAAATTCCCAAAGTATTGAGTTTGCCTGAAGGTTTCTAACAGCAAATATCATCACAAATAAAAAGAGGAGGAGGAACAGCCAAATTCATTTTGCCACTGGAGTTCTTTGGGTGTTGAGACTCTGTAATATACTGTTAATGTGATTAAAATAGAGGCATTCAGATGTAAACAGTTGTTAGAATAAATTAGGGGCATCAAAATTAGCAGGGTTTGGGTTTTGGAGAACCCTATTCTGTCAGCCTTCCCTGGATTGTAATCACTCTAATATTAAGCTATTGTTTTTCACAATGTAAAATTTGGCAGAGAACAAAATCAACAGAGTCACATATTCAGATTTAAATCCCCTGAATCTCGGCAAAGGGCTGGTGCCTAAGAACACCTTCCTTAGAAGACCTGAAATAAAACATCTATTAATCAGGTAAGTCATAATACTAAATATGTATTTTTCATAACTGTATTCTTTGCATGTTTTGCATTCATGTATGGATGCAAATACACATTTATGGGTGTATATGAGTACCAACTGTACTATTAAAGGTGTTTGTACTTGTTGATGGAATATTAGCTGCTGTTTATTTTTAGAAATCAGTAAGAAAGTGTTAAAAGTCAGCCGAACGCATCAGAAATACATCTCCTGATTTGCTTTCAGATCTTATGTGCATGTAATCATGTTGTCCATGTACACACGCACCCCTCTGACTTACCCAATATATTCACACACATGTACCTGTTTGTGGTGAAATTTTGAGTGCCTGGGGAGCAAGGAGAAATGTCCTCATTAGAGTGAGGGTAGCTTTTTAGTTGTTTTGTGTTTTTCAAGATTGTAGCCTGTTCTAGAAAGAGATCTTGTAGACCATGCTGGCCTTGAACTCATAGAGCCAGATTATCAAGTCTCAATCAGTCTTAGTATTGTCTACTTCATTAGATTTATAAAATCAATGTCATTCTTCCCTCCAGCTCACTCTTCTGGATGTGTCTGTGGGCATACTTCCATAAGAATAAACTAAGGGTGAGAGCCCACCCTAAATAGGTAAGTAGGTAGCACCATATGTTGGGCTGGAGGCTGGATAGACTAAAGAAGAAAAACAAAAAGGCCCACAAAGCACTCAATCTCTCCTCTCTATTTCTTTTCTAAAATGAGGGATAGAAACAACCATTGACTGAAATCTTTGAAGCCATGAGCCAAAATAAAACCTTTTTTAAGTTGTTTATTTCATGTATTTTTACCACATCTAAGAACAGTATGTAATACCCCAGGTTAGTTCAAAGTAAATCTTTGGAGAACGCTAACTGAATGCTTCCTCATGATAGTAATTGTGCCTCACACTTCTGCTCTTTGCTCCTTGGCTTGACTTCATATTCTCAGACTTCTTAAATTCAGATAGAATGTACTGAAAATGTGGGGACTGTTTTGCTGGCCTATAAATTGATAAGAAGTTTTAGATAGGCTATTTCCCAAATAACATCTTTCTCTCATAACACACACAAACACATACACACACTCACTCACTCACACACATCTGGACATGCATGTACACTTGTCTACAACAGCATTCAGAATTTTATCAGTGTTTCTTTATGTGTGTGTCCACCAAACTAAAAATAGCATTCACACTTTTAGTATGTTTTAAAGATTTCCCCACAGGTTATCCAAACAGTAGCTCTGAAAGGAATACATCAAAGGCCACATTCAAATTGTCTTTTGAATGATGCCCTTGCCAGCCATGAAAACAAACATTTTCCTAAGTGCCTAGGGGCAGTACTAAAAAAGACTCAGGTACTGGCCTTAATGAAAATCCAGTCATAGGACTAGAAGCAATTTAATATACTGTGTCTTTTCTCTGAGGTCATGACTGTATCTCAAGAAGGTCCTAACAAACAATACTCGGGAGTGAAAAGGACCATGTGTAAACTATCTACGGGGATAGATGTTTGCATTACAACATTCTTCTACAGAGAAGAAAATGAAGACTTCATTTCCTGTGACATATCAGTCATAAGCCATTTCCCTGGTCTGCTAAAGAGCAGAGAGAACTAACTATATGTTGGAATTCTAGTCAGCCGGGACCTTGATTCTGTCTAGTTTCTGACCTTGGACAAGTCGTTACGTCTTTGATTCAGGATTCTTATTTGTAAAATTAGCATGAACATGTCAATTTGGAAATCGTTCTGACTGAAGACAACCAAAGCAAATGACTTCGAGATGTCATAATGATTTGAAAGCAAACTTCCCTACAAACATGACTTGAGATGTCAGAGGTGCACACAGAAGAATGCTGTTGCATACCCCCTGAGAAGGACAGCATCCTGAAGAAGCAGCAGCCAGGCAAGGAGGGAGAAGGGTCTCACACTGAGGCAGGAGTGATGGATGGCAAAGCCAGTTGCACAGAAGTGCCCTTTCCTCCTCTGACTCCCAAGTGCCCACTTGGGTTGAAATGCCCATGTGGCCAATTTGAGATGAGTATCTAGGCTAATGTGTGTTGTGGTTGTCAATGTGGAGAAACTCCCAATTCTTCCTCTAGATTATTTGATGCATCTGTCTATAGACTCTGCCTGCTCGATCCTTCCCCCTTTTAGTGTTAATGTAATGAAAATGATGGCTTCAAAATGATCCAAAACCCTAGTTGATTCTCCAGCTGGCTGTAATTGTGAGTCTCTGACCTCAAAATCCATACTAGAGTCTGTTTCCACCAGAGCACTCTAACAAGGGCACAGGGCTGGGATATGAACAGGGAGAGAACTTCAAGTATTAATTCAGATTCAACCTTACCAATGGAGAAAGCTACTCTCTGGTCCCAGGTGCTGACAAGAGCAAGACTCCTTTTGTGAATCAGGGATTGAACATTGATGAGCTCTAGAAAACATGAGCAAGTTTCTAAATTGTTAATCTACTCAGTGTCCCTAAGATATATAGTGTTTCTGAAACAGTTCATGGCATTCCACCCCCTTTGTTTTTCGTTTAGGTCATGTGCCTCATCCTTGCCTAATACAAGTACATTTCTAGGCACAAAAATTAATGTGGTAATTTCCGCATTTTAGCATATTTGACTAGGTATATGTGCACATATATGAATTTGCATATGTATTTGCAGATAATTGCCTTGATATTCTATGAGCGCACTGAAACCTTAAATGGGGGGAGGATGATGAGTACCATCTCGTTGAGAGCTCAACCATTACATTTTTCAAATTGCCTCTACTTAAAGCATTTCTTTACAATTTCAAACCACTATTCTTTGGAGTAAATATTTTCTTCTTCTCTTTTCGGGTTGCTTGCATAAAGAATAAACGTCTTCTGAGTAAGCATCACATGGTCCGATGTGTCATGATTCATCTGAGGAAATGGACTGTGTATGGCTATAGAGGTTGTGATGAGTCAGCAGAAAGCTAATTCACTGCTGACCAACTCAATCAAAAATTTTAAAGTAGTGACCATGCAAAGTAAATAGACTCCAGGACTTAGGTATGTCTCGTGACCACTGTATAGTCCCATTATATTGTTCATACTCTGATTGTTCATGCACAAGAGTTCCTATGATTTATATTTTTCCCTATGTCTCAATGAACTGGCCTCATAATCTATTAGCTTATATGTAACTGTAGCCTGGAAGTAATATCAACACACTATTGAACCAGTGGCTTAAGATATATCTATAGATACAAGATTGCTCATAATATATTTTAGGTAGATATTGTAGGTTAACTTATTAGTGTCACTATGGTCAAGCTTCTAAATTCATATTACAGGGGCTGGTGAAAATCCACTGTAAAAACAGACTTCTATTAAATATTATAGGAATATAGTTAGCTGGTAGGAGTTCATGACTTTACAYATTTTGATACGTRTTTCATAAACAGGAGTGGGTAAAGATAGCCCTCTTAGAGCCAYGACAATAAGTCGAAAAGACATGAGTATTAATAGGTGTTCACATGTATCCTTCTGTCCACTCAGTCACAAAAATGAAAGCTGACATTGTGTACAGTACTTCACTAGTGTTATCTCAAGGAATCCACCAGGCAAGAATGGGCCAGGATCCTTACTCTCAGGGGACTTGTGTTCTAGTAGAATAATATGAGAAAGGTAAGTAAAATACACTGTTTTTTTTTTTAATAATATCCAAGAACTATGATCCTTGAGAAACTGAAGGGAACCATGGAGATAAAAGAACAAAAACAGATGAAAGTGAAGTTAAGAGAGAACAAGGAACTCAATCTCTACCGCTGTGCTGTACACAGAGCGTGAAGTGAGTGAGGGGCTCTCGTGGAGCCAGCTGCACTTTAATTATGANGAACTTCCCCATCATCCAAAATTGAACTTCCCTAACTGGAGTGAATAAAGGGAGGGGCAGTGCTGGGGTTCAGCAGCCTCCTTAGTGTCTGCCTGCTTTCTCCAGGGCTGCCTGGCTCAGCTGTGGTGAATTTTTTGCTTGTTCTTTACCTGAGGCAAATCACACAGTTAGAGCTGTGTTCAGCTTTGCAGGGGTGCAGGTGGTGTCTTTTGTTTGATTGGTAGCTTGGTTGGTTGGTTGATTGGCTGGCTTTGGTTTGGTTCAATTTGGTTTGTTTTTTTCCTGTGCATTGTATATCTTTTCCTCCACAATCTTCACAAATCCTGTCACAACCTTTGTGAATTACTGAAGCTCTTCCCCACTTCCTCTTTCAAGAACAGAATCTAATATTTCATGCTCTAACATTGTTCTTCTTCTTTGGGTCACAAGGAGGCAGTTTTTTTGTATCTCATCCTACCTGGAAGTCTAAGATTATTTTTACTCCAAATGAGAGCCATTGGGTCACTTTGTATGTTCCTGGTATGAAATAATTTTTAGAATCTGCACTTTTTCCCAGGTTATGGTTTACTGGGACCTTGTCACAGTCAGCTTCAGTTGTCAGCTTGACACTCTGGGAAGAGGGAACCACAATTGAGAAGCTGCCTCCATTGAATTGGCCTGTGTGCATGCTTGTGGGGTGTGTTACTAACTGACGTAGGAGGGCCCAACCCACTGTGAGTCATACCATCTCTTGGCAGGTAGACCTACAATGAAGATAGCTAGCTGGCCAAACCAGCAAACACTTTCCATCATGGTCTCAACTTCAGGTCCTGACTCTAGGTTCCTGCGTGGAGCTTCTGGTGTGGTTTCCCTTGTTAAGGAAGAGTAACCTGTAAGGCAAATTACACTTCTCATTCCCTAAGTTGTGTGTGGTCAGTGTCTTATTATAGCAACAAGTGCTGTTCAAGGCTCAAAACGTTGTCTCAGACAAGGTATCCTTTTATCTGGATCCCAGCGTTGTTCTGGCTTAGATGGTGCCCACTTACTTACCAATTCTTCACTGAACTACTGATGATTTATTTCAGACCATCCCACTAAATACCTTTTCCTCACAAATTCCTTTAAAACCAGTTATTATTCATCCTTAAAGTGTATTACATTTAATCTAACTTTTTAAAGATTTGTGTAGGGTTGTTTTTTCTTCATGTGTGCATATGGATCATGTATATGTATCAACTACAGATCGCCTAAAACTGGAGTTACAGATGGTTGCTAGCTGCCAGGTCGGTGCTGAAAGTCAGACCCAAGTCCTTTGGAAGGTCAGTCAGTGCTCCTAACTATTGAACCATCTCTCCAAACCCTAAATTTTAAAGGCATAGATCTAAGAGTCAATAGCTTATTTTTGGCAACAGAAAGTCACTTTCTTAGTAACAATATATCCCTCCTGCATTTCAGGATGTTTTTGAGTCTTGGTGAAGGCAACAGTACACTGAACCAAAAAGGGCATTGATAAAATGACTGAAATTAAACGAGAACATGATTTATTCTGTCATTTTATTATTTTAATGCTGCTCTAAGCTTTCCAAAATAAAAAGAAAAATCCATCTTCATTCTTATCCTCTCATCTCATAACACTATAGCATTAATCTTGCTGAAATAAAAATGTATTATTTCAAAAACATTCTTAATTTTTCAAATTGGATCTGAGCACTTCAATATTAAGACATGCACCCCCATTTAGAGCACCTTTCTCACTCTTATTCTTTGCCAATTGACCAGCTGAGGGTCTCTGTGTCGATTACCATCTGTCTCCAGGAGAAGGAGAGCTGAGAAGTGCTTGATCTATGGTTACACAGTAAATTACTGGAAGTTGTCTGACTATTCCTCTTGGCAGAATCAGAGCACTGAGTTTTTCCCTATAACTTATGAGCTGTCTAGCCATGGACACTTGGCCCCTTTAACAGCCCCAGCCAGAGGGTGCTGGAAACCACGTTATTTAGCCAGAGGTGTTTACAAACAGTGTTATCTGGGCGCAACAGGGCAGATGGACATAGGAACTCACAGTAATCGTGACAGCATTCCCGAGAGTTAAGCAAACTCCGGCATCACAAAGGAAAGGTGGACACAGACTCTCACCACTAACAGAACTACAAGATTTAGTTAGCTACTGGGAGAGAGAGGGTCTGCTTTCTTTAATGATGTAACGCACACCCCACAGAAGGTTACTCACACACCACCTCCAAGACTAGCTGGGAGACACAAACTGGACTCGATGGGAAAGAGAGGAGAAACAAAGAGGAAATCACGAAGTTTAGTGAGAAGGGCTAGGAGGCAGGAGAGGGCACTTAGGGGAGGAGTTGAGGAAGGGGTTTGAATCAGTTAAAAATACGTTATTTGATTTTCTCAGAGGATTGACAAAGCTATTGCTTGAACAATTAAGGAAAATAGCTAGATTATGACTCAGTAGTGGAACACTTTCCTAGTATGTGAAAATAATTTAGATGTAACACCTAGCACCTTGAAATCCAATAATCAACAGATCAATAAAAAATTTTAACATTGCCAAGATCTCCACTGTCTTTGCTTCCCAATGTGTTCCCGACTTTATTGAATATATCAGTATTGTTTTGGAAATTAAAAAAAAAACAAGTCTTCCAAATAAGATGGCAGAGTGTGACCGATTGTGAGTTGTCTCTATGTGGCACAGTGAAAGAGAAGAGTTGGGATAGGAAAGAATCCACTCCATCCTAAAGACAGAGAAGAAGAGAATAATGAGTGATGGAAAAGATGATAGTTGTGGAGACACAAAAAAATTTCAGCCAAAGGAGCTATACCCATGCAGCACCAGTTATATAGACAGGGTGGAGAAAAGAAACCTCATCCAAAGTGGGAAGCTAGGTGGCCCTGGTGAAGGTGGACACAGTGTCCTACCTATAGAACAAGCTCCTGCTCCTTTAAGTCTCAAACCCTGGTTTGGGTTGAGATGTGATGATGGTGCCTTAAGAGATCTGTGATCAAGTGTAAGCTTGAAATAAAGCCTGTTCTTTAAAACTGAGTTATCCTGGGGACCTGGGAACAGGGAACCATCACTCCTGTCATAGCTTTATATGAGAGACAGAACAACAGGAAGCCATTTCAGAGGGACAGAGGTGACAAACCCAGAACTGCAGAGGACAGGAGGTTCAATTCAGCCGTTGAAGTATGTAGAGGAAGAGAGTCCCACCGTTGATGCCTAAGGAGCTGACACCCTCCTCTAAGTGGACTTTTGGAGTTTGATAACCCTAGCCTGAGATTGGTTATACTGTTTCAAAATACCTCTAGAGCCCTTTCTCACTGTTGTAGAGGATGAGACATTTAAGGCTTCACAGAGACATCCACAGATACATTCCTTCAGCACGATACTTGGTCAAAATGTCCAAAGTAAAAATCAAATAGACAATGTGGGATCTATTAAGGAAAAATGTTAATTCACTTACAAATGCAGACTCATCAGAATAACATCATAAATCTTAGTAGAAACCATAAATCTCAGGACCATGTGTAACAATGTAAATCAAGACCTGAAGTAAATAACAGTAAATTATGATTAATTAAATCACAAACTAATGTAATCA
The DNA here is from genome assembly GCA_001685075.1 of Bramus lutescens. Taxonomy (NCBI): domain Eukaryota; kingdom Metazoa; phylum Chordata; class Mammalia; order Rodentia; family Cricetidae; genus Bramus; species Bramus lutescens. The sequence goes on from LOEQ01008693.1 coordinate 15,109, forward strand.
CAAAAATTACCTTGTAGAATTGACAGAGCAGTAAGACACTTGAAGACATGCACAGACTAGTCAGCCAAAAGTAAAACAGAGGCTTAAAGGAATCCGACATATAGAGGAGGGAAAATTGTCAACCAATAGGCACAGCAGAATAAAATTCATTCAAGGAAAAAAATGAACAAAGAAGACCATGAAAAAATCCATAATATTTAACAAAGTCCTAATACAAACAGTATGTAAATAGTAACAACAAAAATAATTTAAGCAACTATAAAAACAACTAATAAGAGTACAGGCATCAGAAAAAAATCTGTAAATAATAGTCCCAATTGTAAACAATCATAAACATCAAATTAAAAAAAAATACAGCATCAGGCTTGGGAAGATGGTTCAAAGAGTAGGGTTTGGATGCCTAAGGACCTGAGTTTTGATGCTCACAGTCTACATAAAAGCTTGGTGTGGTATTGCGTGTCTGTAACCCCCAGCACTGGGCATCAGGATGCCAGAGATAGAATAATTCTGGTGATTTACTGGCCAGTCAGTCTAGCATAAATGTTGAGCTGCAAGTTGATTTAGTAAGAGACCCTTTCTTCCAAAAGCAAAGTAAAAGGCATAGAAAAAGATATCATCACATATGCACACATGAGACAGTGCACTCCTGTACACACACACACACACACACACACACATACCAACAACACAAACACACACAACAAAAAAAGAACCTTGTAGAGTAGCTGGCTGGATTTAAAAATAATATGCGATTGCCTACCATCTCTAAGGAAACTATTTCATAGGTAAAGGCACTAAGTGAATGAAAAGATAGCTGTCAGTTAAACAAGAAATGATAACTTTAAAAAAAAAAAAGAAAAGAAGCTACTATGATACCTGTCTAGGTAGACCTCACGGCAGAAGTACTCGGTGAAAAATTAAAACGGTTGTGTAATGAGCAGGCAATATGGATTTGCATGTAAAAGCACATTCCACACAACCCTAATAAGATAACCTGAGTTTGGTTCCTAAAACCCTTCTTGGGAAGAGGAAACCAACTCCCCCAAATTGGCACATGGCACACATGTGCCCACACTCACACATCTGATAATAATAAAATATTTAAATTGGCCACTACAAATGAATGGAACAAACCATCAGGAAGATACAATAACTGCATGTATATAAATATACCTGCTGAGACTCCCAGCTACAAAACACAAACACTGGTGGACATAAAAGAAGAGGTACTGATACAATGACAATGAGCTACTTCAAACCCTGCTTGAATCAACACAGAACTCATCCAGACTAAAAAGCTCATCAGATCCCTTTAACAAATGTTAACAGGGTATTCCAGTCAACAGATATGGGGTGCAAATTCTTCTCACCAGCTCATAGAACTTTTTCTTGGGGGCCAGAGGTGTCAGATCTCCATGGAGCTGGAATTAAAGGAGTTGTGAGCTTAACACGGGTGCTGGGAATGCAATCCAGGTCCTCTGCTAAAGTAGAATGTACTCTAACACTGAGCATTCTTTCCAACTCAGCTTTGTTCATGGAGAGCTCATTGTAGGCTATAAAGGAAGCCTGAAGAGATAGAAAAAAAAACCTGAAATAACTTCTTTTGTCTTTCCTGGGTGTGCCAAAACTGGGTATCAATAGAAAGGAGAAGACATGCTGAGAGAGCGAACATTGTCTGTGGATGACAGAACAGATAACTGAAGAAGTCAGAAAAGAATTTTTCAAGTTTTTAGAATTAAAAGAAAAGAAAATTTCTCTCTGAAGGAGTCAATATCCACTTAGTTTCAACTGCCCTTTTCCTAAATATCTTCCTTTCTATTAACTTTCATGCTTAAATCTATATTTAAAAAACACTTTTCTTAATAAGCTCTGACTCTTTTAATAAGAACATGCATGTATAACTTGCCAGACTTTTTGGCATGCAGCATATGCAGTTATCCAAGGGAAAGTCATTATTTATGAGTGCTTACATTAAAAAGTCAGAGATATTTTAAATAGCTTAATGAGTCAACAGAAACACAAAGCCAGCAAGTGGAAAGAAACAATAAAGATTAGAGCAAAAATTAATAAGCCAAGGCTCAAAATAACAATACATAAAATTAATCAAACCAAGAATTGGTTTTTTGAGAAGATAGAAAGATTGAAAACAATAAAAGAAAATTTGAAGAAAAAAACTTATCAGGTTGGAGATGTATTCAGCCTCTTGGTAAGGACTCAACTTTTCCCTGGGCCATTTTTGACCCTTTCTTCTGTCCTATAACCATTCTTTTGTGATTTCCAAAGATCTTCAGAACAACTCATTGCCAAGGACCCCAGATATCACACTTGACTAGGACCAAGTTCTGACAACAGGTAATTTTTTTTCTTATTGATTTTTGTATACTTTCTTGCTTGATTTTTTTTCTTTGAGGGGTTGTTTTGAGGATGGGGGTGGTAGTTTTGAGGGTGAGAGAAAGAGAAAGTTCATAAATTTGGGTAGGTAGTGAAATAGGGAAGATATAAGAGGAATTCTGGAAGGGGAAATAATGTAACCATAATATGTTATGTGAAAACGTTTTTAGCATGAAGAAATCAGTGTGGTACTGAATTGAAAGCTTTATTCTTATTGGCTACTATTCATATTACTAGAAGATGCTGAGTCCACTACCAGAGTTGAAAATAATATTAATCTTACCGAGCTGTGAATCCTGTAAACTATAATGACTAACATAGCAAGACATGTCCACTGATGCAATGGTGGTATGGTTGCCAAGGGAGTAAACAATCCATTTCTGCTTAGATTTACCATCTGCTCCACAAGCTGATACCTACACCAGGCACTGGCTTTTGGATGAAAATATTTCCTGGATGATATTATGTGTGAATTGTCTTTATTATTGCAGAGCAGGCACAGGAGTTTTCTTGTATACCATCTGTCTCCCTCAATGGATTTTAGGTCACTAAACTCAACCCCTATATCAAGGTTAGATCCCCAGTGTTCATTGGTATCTACTGTTTTCTCTGCTGGAAGCCAAACCTTTGCATGAATTCTTTTAATGCTGTATCAGTGAATGTACTATGAAATAGAAAAATCTTTACTGTGAAAAGTCATGGATCCTAATGCTGGACATTGCAAGAGAAACACAGCAGTCTTGTGGGTTTTTTCTTTTCCCCTTCACTTCATGAATCTAATCTTCATGGTCTGGACCAGTGGCTTCATAGTCTTTGCCTTTTATAAACACAGAGAGTCTAACGTGTTCACAGCCCCACAGTCCTGGGTATCCCCAAAGGTCAGAGTTTTGAGGACCATCCTGTTTCTGGTGAATGCATTTGCTGCCTTCTACTCAGTTTGTAGTATTTTGGTGTTTGGGTGATACTACTTGAAAAGCCAAGTGTGTAGGTGGTGAACATCTCTGTGCTTGTGGCCTCTTGAACAAAGAAAACATTTCAGTGTTGTAGGTCTGAACTTTTAGTGACCCTGGGCAATTCATTTCATTATTGATTTTTGTCACAATAGTATTATTGTTATTAGTGTGTGATGTGTGTAGATGCGCATCTTATGGCACCAATGGGATGCCAGAAGACAACTTTGTGAAGTCAGTTCTCTCATTACATCTTTCTGTAGTTTCCAGGTATTGAACTCATATTGCTGATTTTTCTTGGCAAGACCCTCTACAAGCTAAACCATCTTGGTGGCCCTTGGTGATTCATTTCATTGTCTGGTAGCATTTATCAGAGTGCTAGCATATGCAGTGCTATTGCAAGCAGAGTTAATAATGCTCCTTCCCCCAAGGACACATCAGTTACAAAGATCATTCAGTATAGCTCTATAAAATAGAGAAATGAATTTCAGAGAAGTCCAAGTTGTTATTTCGGGGTATAAGCTAGCTGTGCGGGAGCTGGGCCGGACGAAAAGCAGGGCCTTCTCCCCAATCACTACAAAGTTGTGTACCTTATAAGCATTTTTTAAAGATTTAATTATTTAAAAGTTTTTTCATTTTATTTTGGTTTTCTGGGACAGAGTTTCCCTGTAGCCTTGGAGCCTATCCTGGAAATAACTCTTGTAGACAAGGCTGACCTCAAACTCAGAGATCCACCTGCCTCTGCCTCCTGAGTGCTGGGATTAAACGTGTGGGCCAGCACCACCCAGCTAAAAGTGTTTTTTAAAATAAAATGGAAAAATAAGATTGGTGATAAAAATGGGAAAGTTGCAACAGATTCCAATGAAATTCAGAGGATCATTACAGAACATGGCTTTGAATTTTATTTTTAAAAAGTGAGAAATCTAAAAGAAATGGATAAATTCCTAAACACATATGACCTATTGCATCAGTTACTATTCCATGGCTATAATAAAACACCCCGACAGAAAACCACTTATAGAAGACAGAGCTTATTTTGGCTAACAGCACCAGAAGGAGAGAGTTCATCATGGTAGGGGAGTCAGGGAAATGGGCCAGGAAAGTTTGGTGGCGGGACGGAAGCTTGATAATCACATTTTCGTTTACATACTGAGGACAGTTCACATTCAAACCACCACACATACCAATATTAAATCAAGAATCTATAAACATCTTAGATATTTCCATAGTCAGACTAAAGAAGGAATAGAGTATACATCAAAGAAAAGCCCAGGACTGATGGATCTTTGCCAAATTCTACTAAACCTTTAAATAATGCTTCTCAGAGTTGGTGGTAAAATAGAAAGGGGAGGAACACTACCAAACTCATTATAAAAAATGGATAATATTCTGCAATAAAAAGTGTTAAGACATAACAACAAAAAGGGAAATTACAGCCCAATTTCCCTAAAGAACATAGATATAAAAGTTCTCAATAAAACACTTGTATAGTGAATTCATGAATATATTTAAATATGACCAAGTTGATTTCAATCCCATAATACAATGTACATTCTCACACATTCAACATATGCACATCAGGAAGTACAATTCAGTTCATAAAATGGCTTAGGGACAGTAATTGTGTGGTTATTGCAATAGACCCAGGATAGGCCCTTGACAAAGCTCAAATGACTTCATAATCAAAGATCTGAACAGTCTAGGAATAGAATGATAAGAGGATGGAAACTATCTGAAGAAAGGAAGAAGGCCAAAAAGAAACAGGGGAGGAAAGAAGATAGAGGATAAGAAGAGGGCACACAAGATTAAATTGCAAAAATAGGTCTGGAAATATCCCAGTGGAACCTATTATTTGTATGCTAACTAAAGATAATTTTATAAATGAACACATGAGCCAATCATTTTGACTTGCATTTCTGTCGCCGCCATAGCACTAAAATCAGACATGTGTGCACACACACACTCTCACACCACCACAGATTTTAGCTGTTAGCAAAACAGAATAAAAAGTTAAACAGCCCTGGGCATAAACATATAGAAGAACTATGAGTTTGCAAAGGCATCCATGGGAATAAGAGTAAAAGGAATATCTAGAAGAAATCCTGTGAGGAAAAGTGGAAGAGTCACCTTGATAAAAAGAGATTTCCAAATTTCAAGCTTAGGTTACAGCAACAAATGTCCTACCTGATTTGGGAGATTGTGGGTCAAGTGAGGGCAGGCACCTATCTGAAGACTTGCTGAGATCGCCAGGCTAACAATCCAGCATTCTGTGAGCTAGCCTCCTTCTCTGATCAGTACTATCCAGCTGACAACTTCTCTCCTTAGCAAATATTGAACAACTCTTTTTCAGACAATCTAATAGGATAAGTTATTAGCATGTGTTCTTGATTGGGTGACCCCTGGGTCTCAAGAATATGAACAAACAGAAATTCCAAATAGATGTTGGAAAGTAAATCTCCTCCAATCAGATGCCCCCCACTTCCTTGTGTTCTATTGCGTGCGACTCTCCATTACCAGACTCAGATTTTTTATAACCATTCAATTACAAAAGACTGAAGGGAAAATTCCCAAGCGAAAAACAGGTACAATGCCAAGAACAAATAACTGAACCATAGAACAAGATCCTTCCTACATTACCCACAGGCAGGGCAGGACTCTCCCTTGGAGAACTTTGTCCGTTCTTCAAAGCCCAAGTTGCTGCAGTTTATTTCCAACATTTCCCACAAGCGCTATAGAGATGGTTACTGCAGATACAAAAGCATCAGATTCATCCAACCAGCTCCAGGCTAACACAAGAGTAGTATAATCATGGCAGTCCTGAGAAATATTCAATGAGCTCTTTAAAATAGTCTTTTTTCAAACCTTCTAGAAGGTGCAACTGTGAAAGACATGGCCGTAATAGAGCTCTACACCTTTTTCATCAGACTGTGGAAAACTAGAGTTTCCTTTTGTTCACAAGGAAAGGTTAGCATTTAATACTTAATGAAGCCAAGAGAATCTGAACAGATTAGAGCCGTGTCTGCTTAGGCTGCACTTGGACAAGCCAAATACGCTTATCTTATCTCAGATAAGCCATCTGTTGGCAAGACACTGCTATAAGCAGAGGGTGACAGGACCAGCAGCATGGACAAGGAGAGCTGCATTCTTTTGGGGGGGAAAAATGTAAAAACAGGATAAAGAAAAGGTGATGCTTTGGATTTTATAGGTACTATAGCGATAGACTGCCTTTTCCCCCTTGGTTTGAAATACGAATCTCTTAATAGATGAGCTAAAATACTGTATTATAGACACACCATGAGAGTCTGCTTTCCTCTGTATAAGTTGCAAGGGAATGTCTGTCTATCTGTAATGCTACTTCAGCAGGGAAGGTTTAATCTGATCGGTCAAATTCACACTTAGGATTCTAGTAGTTACAAAGTGCTGTGAGTCCAGCGACACCCAGAAGGAAATGGAGAGGAGGACAAACTTTAATGGTGTGCAAAGTCCTTCTGTATATGTGTTGCTTTTATTGGTTAATGAATAAAGAAGCTCCTTAGGACTATGACAGGGCAAAATAGAGCAAGGCAGGAATTCCAAGCAGAGATAGAAGAGAAAAGAAGGTGGAGACAGGACAGTTCTCTGAGCATGATGCCTTACAGTCTCTGTCCTCTTACTTCTTGAGGTCTATTGTATATATTCATCTAGCAATTTTGCATGATGGTCCTTATGACCATCTTCCTGTGCATTGACCCTTTTTAATTCTTTGCCAATTTTGCCTTCATGATATGTTATTCAAATCGCATTTATTTACTGTCTTTTCAATATCCTCAGATAGACTTTCAGTTTGTACAGTTCAGTTCTAAGAATTCACAGTCCTACTTCTCACACTAACAATGACTGCTATATGATTGAGTATACTTGACACTCAAGATACTTTCTTGACACCAGATCATTGTCTAGTTGCCAGTATCAGAGAAACAGTCTGGATCATCAATGTGACTTTGATATATCTGTTATTATTTATTGTGGATTGGCTTGGAGTTTTATGCATTAAATTGGTTGGTCACTCTTTGTTCATATTCAAGTTCACAATAAATTCTTTGTGAGTCTTGGCTAATTCCTATTCTTTGAGGTACCATGAATTGTGCTGAACAGACACTGCTTTAGAACTTTTAAATATCAGCATCCACATACTTGCACTGAGGGTGGAGATCGGATGCTTACTGAAAGGAATCCCACACTAGCTCAGAACTAACAAATATACGGGTATTTATTAATGGATAAAACTTACAAATCAGGATTCTCTGCATGAATGATGGATAGAGATGAGATCCAAACAAACAGAACCAGCAAAACCGGAGTCCAGGGAGGAAAGGCAGAGAGGAAGAGAGGCCAGACATGCTTCCACATCTAGGTAAATAGTCTATGAAGTCATGCCCTAGTAGGCAGGTAGTTGTTAGCTATACACCTTCCCGCAGCATTGCACATCAGTAAATATTTCTAAGTCCCATTTTGATCTCTCCCCTTTTCCTCAGAGAACTTCCTTAAAGTCTCTCCTTGGAGTTTATGGCTGTCTTTATTCCTCAGCTACATCCTAAGGACATAAAAAATGAGTTTAATTCTTAGCTGATACTTTACTCATATGAATCACAGTAAATTTCTTCCTTATATCCAACTCAAAGATCAATATTACTGCTTCTTCAGTGTAAAATAGAGAAGTAGCCATGAGTATCAGTGAAAAGCTTCTGACTCATGGGAAAAATTTAGCTCATAAGCAACTTAGAAGATGTATATTTAGAGTCAAGTTATTGATTTTATCGACTTTGAAAGAATAAATCTTAAAATCTGTGCATGCATAATTTTATCATATTATCCTGTTTTTATTTGAAATGTAAAAAATATATAAGTATACATTTATGTTCAAGAATTTTGTGCTTCAATTTCATATAGAAAGGTTAAGTCTTTACTTTGTAGTCACTAAACAAAGTACATATCCTTTTCCTTTTAAATGCCCGAGATAATATATGCATGGTTTATATTATAATAACTAATGACTACCTTCTTTTTCATAGGCTAGGTTAATGATCAAAGTTATTTTATATGTTTACTTATAAAGGATTAAAGTTATATAGATTATTTTCTCAAACTAATGAGCATCAATTTTCTTATAACAACTCAAGGATAATAGGATGGGCTAATGTCTGTTCCCACACACAGAACAGAAGACTAAAATCCCATAAGTGTCCTTAAAAATACACTGACAGGCAAGGAACAACTGTTTCTTCCTGTGTTTACCAAGTTCTACCATTCTTTAACTCCCACTTTACTGATACCATCAGCTCATATAGCTATTTCCTATTGAGAGATTATTTTTATTTTTGTATTGGAATGAGTCATTCTTCCCAAAGAAATGAGTAGGTTCATGGGTAATCTTCTACTGGGGAAAAGACAGGATTTTATGTTCTAAACAGTAGGGAAGTGCCCACACCTCCTGAAGTGCAGAATGATTCAAACGCCTAATGGTATAATGGAAGGGAAGGCCAGGTCATGCTACAGGGAAAAAAGGAAGTGAGGATGATTCAGAAGCATAAGAATACTGATTGAAAGCATATTTTTACTTAAAAGTTTGGGAATAAAGCAACATCATATCATGGTTTTGGTTGCTTTAAAGCAAAGAACTACAGTAAGAATGAATTAATTTAATATAATGACTTAGAGTTATGCACTAATGCATGGTATGCATCTGTGTATCCAGGCTGAGAGCCCCACTCAGTTAAACTAAATGTGTGATCCTTATTTAAATTCAGCATCTTAAAAAAATAGAGCCTTGTGGATCTTACATTAGAGCTCACAGCCCTTCATACAAGGGAATATGTCACATCATAATTTACCTCTAAATTGGGGCATGTCAAATCTTTTACCTTATTGATAGAACTGTTTTTTTTTTAAGACGTAGGTCAATTTGAGTGACTTTTCTCTTTAAAGGAAGCCTACAATGGCAGTTTTCCTTGGGAGCAAACTTCACATGTGCTCCAACTACTCCATCATGCAACCCCAACCTGATTTTTCCCATCTATTGACCAAAACTGCTCTAAATTCATCAATGGTTTCCTTGCCTTTATCTTTGATCAGGCTTCCCCTGCAGTCTACTTCATTCTTTATCTCTCTTCATGGTTAAGATCCTTTAGCCCTTGTCATTCCCAACACTGAAAAAATAAAACAAAAAGCAAACAACAAAAGGAACAAACAAGCAAACAAAAAAAATCACATCATTTGAAGTGAGTAATTTCTACTTTTTCACAAATAATCAATCTAGGAAGAGTAACAGGACCAGACTGCCCATTCTGATCTACCTTCTCAATGTACAGTCGGCTCTGCCTGTGGTTCCTCAGAAGAAGTAGCATATTCTGTGGTATTAAATAACAGGAATTAAGAAAGTGTCAGAGTTAATTCCTGAACAACAACCATTAAAAATTAATCCTAATTTAATTTGAGTGAGTTATGATGAGCATCTGGCAGGCACATACCACCAAGAGAATGCCATTGTGCTACTCAGGGGTTGATCATGTCAGACCACCCAATCTTTGGCACAGATCTATGATCTTCTACATTTGCTGGTCCAAAAACTAAGAAAGATTCTGTTCTATTGCCTTTATCTTGCTTCCATTTTTAAACCCATACAAATGGTACTTGTCTGCTCTTTGAGGGTAATGCATAGATTAGGGGTTTGGCCACCTGCAGAAGTAACTCAATAAAGATGATGATGTCACATGGGTATGTAAAACCTGGATGTGAGGAGAAAGGTTCTCAAGGATCTCTAAACATCTTTTATCTGATGGGGAAGTTCAGCCAATCACATTTGGCTAGAGCGTGGCCTCCTGGGGCCAGGAAAGATAAACTTGGACATCCAGGTGTACGCTCTCTCTCTTCTCTGCACGTGCTGGACCCCAGTCATGTGAGTTTCCCCATTTTCAATTATTTAACTAAATCTGTTGTATTGAGCTGGTCTGGTTAATTCTAGCTAATTGGTTGACCATACCCATCAATTGGAGCCCAACACCTGGCCTTGGGGCTCTTTTGGAGCCCTTTAAGTATCTAGTTACCCGCAACAAATCTCGCCCCCCCNCACAGCGAAGGGACCTAAGAGCTAGTTCACACACTTCAGGTCCCACACCCATTCAGCACACCCTGCCATTGGCTCCAAGCTTGGGAAGCCGAAGGCCAGTACCCCTGCTCAGTGCTTCCCACCACAGAGCAGATTTGCTCACACTGGGGCCACCGCCCATGCTGCCCACGCCATGCATGCTGCCACCCCGCCACCCTGCTCTTCAGCCATAGGAGCAGGAGATTTTCATATTGTAGTTGACTAATCCACACAGCACATGGTCTATGAGTTTAACATCTCGATTTGAGCCTATCTTTCAGAATTTTTTTTCCTTTCTCATTCGCCCGCCACATGGATACAGGTAAACCCTGCCACCTTCTAGCAGGCAACAATTATTACACCTACAGATAAGATTTATTTTGAATTAAAAAAAGGAAAATGTCGGACAATCAAACCATTCAAGGCTTTCAGAGCTTTTTCACTTACACTATGGGTGAGGTTTTACAAGATGCTTATGATATCCCCCTTGCTTGGCTATCTTTTGGGTTGACCCTTTTCCTTGTATTTGGCAGTTTTTTTATAATATGTTTTGACAATAGGAAAATGACACAGTCTTTACAGACTGAATCCAGGATTCTTAGAAAAGAGGTTGAAAATGTAAGGACGGGCATGGCCATCTTGGATGATAAGTTTTAGTCAGTTGAGGTAATTTCAAATACAATTTAGACTGTCATCCACTTCCTCAAGGAGATTGGAGTTCTCAAGGAGGAGACTAGATCTTTGTCTAATATGACTCAGTCAACTGAGCTAAGTTTTGAAAAGGTACAATCGAATATTAATTCATTTAAGGAAAGATTCACTGCTGTGGAGGAGGAAACGGCTGATTTGGCTCATAAAATCCAGTCCATGACTGTGGGTGCTGAAACATTATTTGAAAGGATTCAAACTGCTGAATATATTAATCAGACTCTGTCAAAAGGGTATGACAGATTGATTGATAGAATGTCCATCCAAGAATGTACAATACATGCCATGAGGATTATGTCCAAGGATGACATATTAGCTGTAATGGACAGAGTTCATACCTTAGAATCCTCAATGAAGGCATTAAAGCATAATACTGGACAGGAGATTCAGGCCTTGCAGAAGGCAATGATAAACAGATTTGAAAAGATTGAG